>CM053276.1:112561001-112868501 GCA_028583415.1 Protea cynaroides
TCTCAGGGAGTTGGATTTGTACTCTCAGGGAGTAAGGATTTGTGCTCTCAGGGAGTAAGGATTTGTACTCTCAGGGAGTAAGGATTTGTACTCTCAGGGAATAAGATTTGTACTCTCAGGGAGTAGGGATTTGTACTCTCAGGGAGTAAGGTTTGTACTCTCAGGGAGTAAAGTTTGTACTCTCAGGGAGTAGGATTTGTACTCTCAGGGAGTAAGGTTTGTACTCTCAGGGAGTAAGATTGTACTCTCAAGGAATAGGGTTTGTACTCTCAGGGAGTAAGGTTTGTACTCTCAGGGAGTAGGGTTTGTACTCTCAGGGAGTGATGTTTGTACTCTCAGGGAGTGATGTATGAGGGCATATTGATTGATGTGTGGAACCGTATCTGGGAGTTTCCCAGACTACCTACGTATCTCAGGGTTTGCCCTAAGAATCAGGATCCACGTAGTTCGAAAATGGCACTGTTCATTGGGTGACCCACTTGGGTCAGAATATGGACGGTCCAGCCGGACCGAATGATAATCCTAGATGATCTATGATTGGATTCACATTACATCTATCTAGATTCTGCATCCTAGGGTAAATGAACTGAGGGGTAGGGATCGTCCTAAACTACCCTTGTCACTTACAACCCTGATTTGGAATTGTTGGGCTAAGCTTCATGATTCTTGATTAAGATTTTTATCATTTTCCATTATTATCTTTCCCATGAATGTGGGTGCCTATATGCACGTCCCCACACCTAGGAATGTCTTCTATCAGTGTACATGCACGGCAGTTCGACTAGGGTGCAGCGAAAAGTAAATTCTTACCAACATAAACATCATTCAATCATGGCATTAGCAAGCAGATCAGCATGGCAGTGTGCACAAAGCTAGCATTGTAAGCATGTGAGCTGGGTAGCGCATAATATGACAACGTAATCAAGGGACATGATAGATGCATGGATATAACGACATAGACGATATCAGATCCTCAATCTAACGGTTATATCTCTTCAAAAATGATGATCATGATCAACACTTAGATTCATCAAAACAGCCAAGATCAACGGCTCAGATCTCACATCAAGTTATAATCGTGATCAATGACTCATATCTCGTCAAAATAGATATGATCTATGGCTTAGATCTCCTATCAAGATATAATCATGATCAGACTAAGAAATCAATGGCTCAGATCCGTCTAAATCAATTATGATCCAGATTCAACAGTTTATATCATTCAAAATTCCCACGATGACAATCCAATGGTTCAAATCACCTACGATCATAATTTAACCATTCAGATTCATCAAAAATAATCATGATCAAGATTTAACGGTTTAGATTCACCAAAATCACTTACGATGACAATCCAATGGTTCAAATCGCTTAAGATCATAATCCAACCATTCAGATTCATTTAAATCATTCCCAAAGATAATCTAATGGTCCAGATCGTTCATCATGATAATCTGACTGCTCAGATTGATTAAAAGCACTTCCAAAGACCATCTAATGGTTCAGATTGTCAAGATCACGATCCAGCCGTTCAGATAGATTAACATCACTTCCAAAGATCATCTAACGGTTCGAATTAATTAAAATCGCATCAAAATTGTAGATCAGTGGCTATGATCAAATCATTAAAATTCTAATCATATGGTCACGATCAACTCTCATAAAATTCAGATCATGTGGTTGGATTACCCACACTAAAATTTCGATCATATGGTCGAATCAAATCACACTAATTTCAATCTCATGGTCAGATCAAATTTTCATTACATAAATCAGATCTATGACATTAAAACACATGGCTCGAATGGTTGCGATGACTGATCAATGGTGTAAGAGATGATGGGATCAAGTGGTTGTGATGTGAATCATGTGGTAATGGGATCACACGATTGTGATGTGAATCCTGTGATGGTGGGATCAATGAGATCAGATTTAATCATAATCATTCACAAATCAATGGGATCAGATTTAACTAAAATCAAATTAATCGTGATCAAGATCGAATGGATCAGATCTGATTAAAATAGTATACATGGTATCAAAGATTAAATACAAAAAAATGTACACAATATGCCGATACCAATCAAGAAACATGCAAGAAATCAAGAATAAAATAAATGAAACAAAATAGTTACATATAAACCGAAAGAGAAACTAACCTGGTTCGAGGCATCGACGATGGCCGTCGTATGACGTCGCGAGATGATCGAACGTTCGCCGACGATGGTTGCTCCTTCAAATCTTATTCCTTTTTTTTTTCCTTTCCTATTTCTCTTTCTTTTTTTGTTTTTGGACGAGCAGTAGTGAGGCTACTCACTACTGCTCCTCTTTCTTCCAGGGCAGTAGCGGCACCCGCTACTTTCTTCCTCTTCTCTCGCCTCTCTCTCTTTCTGCTCCCTTCTCTTTTTTTTTTCTTTTTTTTCACTCCATGGACTAAACCAGCAGCAGAGCTGCGGCTCTTTTTTTTCTCCACGGCAGCTGCTGCTGCTTTCTTCCCTGCCTCTCTGCCTCTCTCTCTTTCTTCTCCCTCCTTCTCGGGTCTCATTCTCCCTCCTCCTCTCTTTTTTTTTTTTCTTTCCTGGTTCAGATTCTACTCTCCTAGCCAACCTCTTCCTCCTCCTCCCTCTCTTTTTTTCTGGTTCGCCACCCTCCTCCTTCTTCGACGGCGGCAAGCCTGCCTGCCCTCTCCTTCCTCCCTCTTCTTCTTTCTTCTCCCTTCTCTTATTTCTTCTTCCCTCTCTTCTTTCTTCTTCTTCTCCTCCTCTCTAGTTTCACTCTATTTTTTTCTCTCAGCAGCAGCAGCTGCTCCCTCTTTTTTTTTTTTGGTCGCAGCCCCCTTCCCTTCTCTCTAATCCTCCTCCCTCTCCCTTTTATGGTTGCAGGTGCTTTGGGACTGGGCTCAAGGAAAGGAGGTGGCAAGGTAAGATGAGGTGGCGGTGAGGGAGAGCTGTACAGGCGGTGAGGGATGGGCATGGAGAAAGAGAGGGGGCATGGAGAAAGAGAGGGGGCTGGTGGACTGGGGCTCAAGGAGAGGAGGAGGTGGCGGATTTGGGGGAAATAGGTATGGGGAAGGTGGAGGTGGCAGCACCTCCATCTTTCCCTCCCTTTCTCTCCCTTCCGTCATCTCACTTTTCTCCCTCTCTCTTTCCATTCTCTCTCTCTCTTCCTCTCTCTCTCTTTTCCTCTCTCTCTCTCTCTTCCTCTCCCTTTCTCTTATCGGATTCCTCTTGACCGGTTATATATATATATATATATATATATATATATATATATATATATATTATCTTCTCTCTTCTTCCCTCTCTCTCTCTCCCTCTCTCTTCCTCCTTCCTCTCTCCCTTATCGGGTTCTCTTTATTCGATTCACTGTATATATATATATATATATATATATATATATGTAAAATATAATATAATATAATATAATATAATATGATATATAAAAATATATATAATATAACATATATAAAATATATATTATATAATATATAAATGTATATATATAACACATACATAAAGTGCATACACATGGGCCGACCCGACTCGATCTGGGCCGGTTTGGGTTGGGTCAGGCCAGACTGGTTGAGTTCGATGGGATTGGACTAAATTGGGCTTGAGCTGGGTTGGGCTGAGTAAAAATGGACTGGATCGATTTCTCTCTCTATTATGGATCATTTCAGCTTGCAATTCCGCATGAAAAATTTCAACGACCTCTGTCTCAGATTTTCCACGTCCACTTTGAAGAGGACGGACAAAGGAGCACACTGGTGCTCGAATCGTCAGATTCGGACGTTAGATGAACAAAATATGAAGAATTGAAGCTTTGGCGATAATTCGGCTAGCAACTTTGCATGGGACCCACAGGCGGCTTCTACGCAAAATTCTTTACGTCCACTTTGAAGAGGACAGACAATGGAGCACAGTGGCACTTGAATCGTCTGATTCGGACTTCGGATGATCAAGATATGAAGAATTGGAGTTTTGATGATAATCCAATCGACAACTTTGCATGGGACCCGATGACGGCCTCCGCCCAAAATTCTTCACGTGCACTTTGAAGAAGACAGGTAATGGAGCACAGTGGCGCTTGAATCGTCGAATTTGGATGTCGGACGATCAAGATATGGTCGAATGAAGTCCGATCGATTTAAATCATGATAATTTGCCCAATAAATCCTTGATTTATGATAATTTACAGAAAAACCCTTGGATTAATAAGCCAATTTCAATCCGACTAAAATCGCGACATCTTCTTCGTTTGATATCGAAATTGAATGATTCTGGTATCATTTCGAAGGTATTTCCATGACCTTGCTATAGGGCCTGCCAAAATCAGCTTTGAAATCACCGCTTAACATCCAAACCTTAAATTGATCCGCAACCCTTCTGAATATGCCCACCAAGACTCTTGTTCATGGTTGGGGATGGCAAAAATGGGTGCTTACAAATATATCTCCCTAGAGTCAACCGAAACTACAAACTTATCTTTTGGGACAAGAATGCACTGGTCCTCTAGTATCTGTGCAAAACTGCGAAAGAATAAAAACCTTCAGGAATCCCATCACCTTTGGGTGTCTGAAAAACCCTAAGTTAAAACCCTTTCAATCTGGTGCATGATTATCCTTTAACTTTGGCAACGCCACCTTTGGGTGGACATTGTCATCCTTGACTGCCAAAGGTGTAAGATATCTTGAGCTTTGAGAATGTTTTAATGCAATCAAGTTTGCCACTTTGGTGGTACCAATCCAATTCCATTGTGACATTAACAAAACTCTACTTGCAGTCATTTAGTGGGAATAAATAACCATGAATGACATAATTAACATGTTACCATTTATAAATCATGCACATGTGCTCATTAATATATTTGGGACAAGATAAACAGAACAATATGCCATAAAAAATTGCGAAACATGTTCCAAAAGAGTGTTTTTTAATAAAATACATGTCACAGAGTCAACAAACATACCCATATAGCATATCAAACTGAAGAGCAAGATGAGACAAGCCTGTCAGAAAAAACCACATCGAAATTCGACACTCAACGCGCCCTCACATGCCCTCACACGCCCTTTAAAGGAGGCGGGTGGTCTAGTCGCGGGGAGCCAGTTCGGTTCGGTTGAACCGCTAAACCGTAGTTCAAATTGTAAGACCCGCACGCCATGAACTCGGTCTAACCTTACATTTCGTGTCGTGATCAGTCTACATATCATGGTCGAGCCAAATGGATCAAGTGCGTGAAGGAAATAGCGAGATCAGGTATTAAACTGACCCAAAAACAGTAAAATAGGGGGCAGGGTCGCATACCCAAATAGGCAGGGTCGGACCCCCCTCATTAGGGAGTCAGACCCCTGAAATTATCGACCGAGGGTCGGACATTTTAGACCCGAGGGTCGACGGGATCTCTGACCCCCCTATCGACCCCCTCATTGCCGACAGAAATCGTAAATAGGAAACTTTCCAAATTTCAAGGGGATTCTTTCCTAATCTCAATGAGACTTATTTTGGGAGGTTCTCCTCTATAAATAGAACGTCCCTTAGCCTCTTTCACTCCTTTTGAAATCCTAATTGAAAGTGAGAGAAAGAGAAGAGAAGGAGAAGAGAAGGAAAGTTGGAGAAGAAGACTAAAGAAAAGGAAAGTTGGAGAAGAAGACTAAAGAAAAGGAAAGTTGAAGAAGAAGACTAAAGAGAAGAATTCAGAGAAACCTCTGAATCTCAGCAAACCTAAGGTATGGGTATGTTTCCATTAATGATTTAAGACCTTAGAATAGTTCATGAAGAGGGTATGATCTAGGAAAAACCCAAATCATCCCTCCATAGGAGAATTTCAATGAAATCCATGGAGGAAATCATGGTAGGCAAAGTAAGGAAGAAACCTAGAGTTTTAAGTCATAGAACAAGCATAGAATGGATTGTGGAAGTAAGCCATAGGACCCAAACATGAAAGAATGGACTGTAGGATGAAAAGGTCGACTCAAACCACGAGGGGTCGCACGTGGGATTGATTGGGAATCGACCCTACCAGACCACAGGATCGACCCCCAACATTCGGGAAGTCCAGGGATGCGGTGGTCGCACCCAGGGTCGATGGAACATCCGACCCTGGCATCGACCCTACCCCTGGGGGTCACAGAAAACTGCTACCCTACCTGCGACCCTCGCTTAACAGCAAGTCTAAAATTGTCAGAATGAATTCTAATTAAAATCTATCGACTTGTTAGGTTTTTCTATTGATATAAAAGTAATTCTTAAAGCTTGAAAGATGATCTACACTCAAGCAAAGGTGAGGAAACAATACCTAAACTAATTGGCTAATAATAAACTATTTTTATTTCTTGAGTCCAATGCCATGACTGATCCTATGGGTGTATGCTTGTAATGTGCATTCAACATGTCATCCAATATTTCTGCTATTAATGTTCATGCATATTTAATTCTATTTATAACATGATGATGATGATGATGCTAGGAATAGGCATGTGAATGTTTGTGTGTGGTTAGTGTACTTGTTGCGAGTGGGGCATCAGGGGGAGGACGTGACATTGTGGTTCAGCCTAGTCACCAGACTCTAGCTCTCTCTCTACTAAAGTCTTGTCCACTGACATCGTCGTATCGCCATTACCTTAGCAGAACTATTACGTCGTAGGGTATCAGGGGAGGTGGTCTCGGACCGTGTAGTCTTCGACTCTGCCGGGGGGGCTTTAGCTCTATCTCTATGGACGTATTGAGGGATGCTGGGGTGAGGCCTTGGGTACACTGTTTGACATTATGATTGGTTAGTTGCGAGCCCAGTTTGCAAGCCCTCGCCAGCAGAGGCTTACGTGTTGGTATGGATAGAGTATCAGGGGAAGTGTGATGCGGTGTGGTCCTAAGCACTTTAGCTCTATCTCTATGCCATAGTGGGTGCATGTGAGACGACAATAAACGTTAACCTTTGGGCAGCTTCACACACTCGTGTATAGGGGTGAGGCGGCCACCGAACCTTTCTATAGCACATTGCAAACTATAAACCAGACCACAGTTATAAATTGAATGCATGCATATGTTTGTTGCATTGTTTTGTTTTCTCACTAAGCTCAAGTTGGAGAGCTGACCCTCGTGCACACAAATCTTTTAGTTTATGATGTTGCAGGAATTACGGTTGAAGATTATGTCAACAAGCCAACATGTAAACGGGTGGCGGCTATGATGAGCAAGCTATGGAGGATTATTGTGATTCGTCAAGCTAGCGTTTCAACTATGGATACGCTTAGTGTTTAATTTCCGTATTTGGATATTGTAATATGTATTAAATTATGTTTTGGTTACTTGGAGATAAATGAAATATTAATTATTTATAATGATTAGACCTTAGTTCATTATCTGTAAGCCTTCCGTTATTTACTTTATTACCTCTGATTAATGTGGAATGTGTTTTGGTTTAACAACGTGGGATAGCCTATACGAGATCCTGGTTGAACCGTTGGTTTATTGACGAGTTCATCACACCATTCTGGTTGGTGCAGAATTGGGGTGTGACACAAATCTCGAACCTCGGCTCAAACTGCGCCCTGCTGACGCATGACGTCACCCGCGGCCCGATCGGTCTGAACTAGAACCAAACGATTTGTTCTGACCTAGCCGGAACAACCAAACCTGTTCTGGTCCGACCAAACGGGTCACCGGGTACATATTCTAGTCAACGGATCGGGTAATCAGGTAAACGGTTTTGGATATGGGTACGGGTATCCGGGTCGGGCATACAGTTTAGATCTCGGGTCGAAACTGGGTTGACCCTGTAAGACCCGCACTCCATGAACCCGATCTAAACCTTGAATTTATGTCGTAACAGGTCTTTCAATCATCACCAGGCCAGACGGGACGAGCGGATGACAAACAGGTATGAAATCAGACCATTTAAGTATGAATTAATTCATATCGGTCGATGGTACCGGTCTTGGTACCGATCGACCGGTGTAGCCTGCACGGCAGACCACTAAGATCCGGAAATGGATCTCTGCGGGTCCCACTTTCTAAATTTCAAACCGAAGGACTTTCCTAATACTAGGAGGCTTCCTAAACCTAAACCTAGCCTATATAAATCCCTCTAAACCTCCTAAAACCTCTTCCATGATCCTCACAAACCCTGGAAAGGATAAAGAGGCTGAAAAAGGAGAAAAAGCTAGGAAGGAGAGAGAAGAGCCGCCATTGCCGTTCGATGAAGAACACTTTATCGCCAGTCAACGGTAAGTGCTCAAACCTTCCTCTACCATAAGTAATCTAGAATGGTTAATTGTAGTTGGATCAATACCATGCAAAGCGAGGTATTGATCTAAACCCTATTTTGCCGTCAAACCCTAATTTAGTCGGTAAACCCTAGATTCAAGTTCTAGGTTGAGACCATCAAGGCTAGGACTTGAATGGAGTTGGAAACAACTCTAACTCAATGCTCAGACCTAGAATGTATAGGAGAAACCCTAGGATCAATAAAGGATGATCGATGACAGTCGAGAAACCGGATGTATGGTCTTCCGGAGACATACCGGTCGACCATACCGGTCGCACCATATGCGATCGGTACTACAACCAGTACTTCCCAGGGACTGGTCTGTGGGGACCGGCCGACCATACCGGTCATAGGTTTCCCCACAGTGCTGTGACCGATCAACTCTGTGAGATGTGTTTTGTCATTGTTGGTTTTTCGACCAACGTAAATCTATTCTAACTAAATCCTAATATCGTATAGGACCTTGTGATAATACGTTTGGATCTTGCGACGCGAAGCGAACTATCAATCAAGCGTCAGGTAAGGGAATCAGACCTAAACCCTAATAATTTATGAACAGTAAAACGTTGTTAATAACCCTGATTCTATGGTGTGATGTTTGTGCATACTCCCATGTCATCTTTTATTTTCAGTTATTATTATCGTTCATGCATACTTGCTATGTTAGGTTGTGACTGTTAGGCATGTGATTGTTTTTGTTGGTGTGTGGAATGGGAAGGGCTTGGGGTCTGTGATCATTCCTCACACTAGTACATTTCGTATCATTCTGTCTTAGCATGTTTGGTGCGGGTAGGGTATCAGGGGGAGGACGTGACACTGTGGTCTCCGGCCTGGCCACTAGACTCTAGCTCTATCTCTATGCCGTAGGGAGCTACGCTGGGACAGGGCCTACTGTGATGACATGTGTAAGACCCGCACTCCGTAAACCCGGTCTAAACCTTGGTTTTATGTCATAGCAGGTCTTCCGATCATCACCGAGCTAGACGGGACGAGCGGATGACAAACAGGTACAAAATCGGATCAAGGACGGTCAAATAATCATTATTTTATGTTGACCGATCAATGGTACCGGTCTTGGTACCGGTCGACCGGTCAACTCTGCGCAGCTGACTACGAAGATTCGGAAATTGATCTCTGTGGGTCCCACTTTCCTAAACCCTAATGCCTGAACCTTCCTAATCCTAATAGGGTTACTAAACCCTAATTCTAGCCTATATAAACACCCTTAAACCTCCTCAAATCCTTTCCATTGTCTCTCACAAACCCTAGAGAAGAGAAAGAGGTTGGAAAGGAGAAGGAGGTGCCGCCATTACTATTCGACGACGTTCACTTTACGCCAGTCAACGGTAAGTGTTTTAACCATTCTTCTTATCCTATGACTCTAGGATAGTTATAAGGGTGGATCAATACCATGCAAAGTAGGTATTGATCTAAAACCCTAATTGGACCTTAAAACCCTAATTTGCCGTCAAACCCTAGATTTGAGTTCCGAGATGATATTCATCGAAATAAGACTTGAATGAGTTGGGGATAACTCTAACTCAAAGATTAGACTTAGAATGGATAGGAGAAACCCTGAAAAAAATCCAAGGAGATCGATCGACGGTAGTCGAAAAACCAAGTGTATGGTCTTTCGGAGACGTACCGGTCGACCATACCGGTTGCTAGTTTGCTCACAAAGCTGCAACCGGTATGTTGCGACCGGTCAGTTCTGAAAGGCTGATTTTGGACTTTGTTGGTTTTCGACCAACGTGAAACCTTAAGGAAACTATTCTAATGAAACCCTAATAATATTGTAGGACTTTGTGAAAGCACGTTTGGATCTTGCGACGTGGAGCAAGCTAACAAACGAGCGTCAGGTAAGGGAATCTGACCTAAACCTAATAATTAATGAACAGTAAATCGTTGTTAATAACCTGGATATATATGATTGATGTTTGTGCATATTCACATGCCATCCTTTACTTTTAGTTATTGTTATTATTGTTCATGCATTGATAGGATGTGATTGTTAGGCATGTGATTGTTTTCATTGGTGTGTGGAGTGGGGCATGGGCCTGGGATCATTCCTCACACTGGTAATTTTTGTAGTATTTTATCTTAACAAGCTTGGTACGGGTGGGGCATCAGGGGAAGATCGTGGTACGGTGGTCTCCGACGTTGATGCTGGCTTGGCCATGGTGATGTGGCACTGTGGTCTCCGAGGTCGACGCTGGCTTGTCCACGATGCTTTAGCTCTATCTCTA
This sequence comes from Protea cynaroides, assembly GCA_028583415.1. Lineage (NCBI taxonomy): Eukaryota > Viridiplantae > Streptophyta > Magnoliopsida > Proteales > Proteaceae > Protea > Protea cynaroides. The sequence goes on from CM053276.1 coordinate 112,571,513, forward strand.
TGCCGTAGGGAGTTATGTTGGGATGGGGTCTAATTGTTCTATCCTAGTGGGTTAGTTGCGGATAGAGTATCGGGGAGGTACGGGGATGCCTTAGCTCTATCTCTATGTCGTAGACGGCCTCTGTGGTTTTGATAGAGCATACATTGATGACATATAGGATTGGTTAGTTGCGAGCCCGCCGGTTTTGCAAGCCCCGGCCAGGGGGCTTAGGTGATACGGTATGGGTAGAGCATCGGGGAGGTAATGGGATATCTTAGCTCTATCTCTATTCCATGATGGGTGCATGTGGGCCAATGGGGGTGTGATCCATGAGGTGCCACACTCTCGTGTATAGAGGTGCGGGGGCCACCAAACCTTTCTATAGCACATTACAAACTTAAACCAGACCACAGCATAAAATGATTGTTACTCATGCATAATATTGTGAAACTGTCTGATTGTCTTACGGAGCTAAGTCGTGAGCTCACCCTTTGTATATACATTGTTTTTAGATGTTGATGCAGGTTATACAGTGGATGACTATATGAACGCTCCGACGTATGGTGATGTTGCTGCTCTGGGTGTACAGGCAGGAGAGGACGAGCATGACGCTTCATGCGAGTGCCCTTTCTGCGTGTACCTTTGATTTGATTATTATTTATTTTCAGTTATTTTTAGTTGGATTAAGTGGATGTAAGGATATTATATTTTATGTTTGAATTTGAATAATCGGATATTCCATTTAAATTTATCAATAGATTCTCAGTTCATTTTATTTAAAGACTTCCGTTGTACTATTTATATTCTGATTGTGGTTATGTGCAATGGTTTGTATGAGTGGACACGGTCTATTCGAGATCCTGGTGTGAACCAGTTGGTTCAATGACGGTTCACTCACACCATTCTGGTTGGTTCAGAATTGGGGTGTGACAACTTGGTATCAGAGCTCTCGGGCTCTGTCCAATAGACCATATTGCACTTAACTAAGTCAATGAACTGAGTTAGAAAAAATTTTAAAAAATCTTAATACAAACACACCCTAAGCATTGTTTGATACCTGAGATGGACTAAGAAAGAGCATAATATACTATATTAAATATGGAATTTAACATTTGCACATACACTAGCTAGGGTGAACCATAAAAATTTTCATTAATCAGAAAAGTGAGTATCAAATGAAATAGTGCTACAGGGTACAGTCCACAAACCGGACAGTTACCCTGTTATATAAACAGTCAAAAGAGAAGAAAATAAAAGGGACAATCATGGGGTAGGGGGCCTAGGAGGAATAGGGTCCGCTATGTCATAATCTCGCTCGTAAGCAACCCTAAGCCAGTGTACATGGTCCTGTGTCACCCGTAGGCTACGAGCCAGACGTCCCAACTCCTGACTCATCTCTCGCTGAGACTCTAGGATGATCCTCTGAGTGTCCCTGATCTCAGTGAACATGCTCAACACCGGGTCTAAAGGGAGATGAGACGGTCCAACTGTAGATGTAGATGATGGTGTTGCAGGTGTAGGCTGTGGAGCTGGCGCTGGTACACCCTCTGCCCTATCCTCGTCATCATCACTCTCGGCCTCTGCTGCATAGGCCGCATTGGCTGCTACTGCTGCTGCTGCGGCTGCTACCCTCCTGAGTGGGCGAGGGCGAGCCTCCAACTCGTCATCGCTAACTGGCAGATTATCCATCTGCATCCTCAGAATGGCATCCCAGTCGATGTCGGAGGTCATGGTGTCCTCCACTGTCACCTCGCCTCTCATATTCACTCCAAGGCGACGCAGAAGAGATGTGATGAGACGTCCGTGTGGGAGGTTACTGGCCTGGTCGGCCAGAGTCGCCTGATGCATGGTCCGGATGATGAGGTAAGGGAGAGAGACCCGCTCCCCTGTGCACACGCAGTAAGTGATGTACTGAGTGAGCTGAGATAACTCACTATAGTGGCCGCTCTGAGGCACAATGTTGTGCTAGATGATGCGACTATAAACTCAAGCTAGGGCCTTCAGACTAGCCGCCTTCATAGGAGCCCCAGGATTTAGGATCTGCTCTGCTATCTCTCTACGTAGGTCCTCGCTCAGATAGCCCTTAACCTTTGGAGGGCAGTACACTAGGTCTCCATCATTGGGTACCCCCAGCAGGTCAGCCAACCGATGAGTGTCGAAGGAGATATGGACACCCTTGACGTAGCTGGAGATGCGCAAGTCCCTACCCTGATTGGGATCGTTGACATCCCCATGAAGCTCCAGGTTAGCATAGAAATGCTTAACCAGGTTGGGACGAGTGGTCTCTGTGTATGAGATGACAGGCACCCACCCAAGCGCGTCAAAAGCTGCTCGCACATCGAACCTGTCCAACTATTCCAAGTTAACTCGACGTCCAGATTCGATGTTTTTGCTATCAAACCAGGGGAAACGAGCTTGTGCCGCCTCAGAACGAAACCACAGTTCATCGAGCTGTGGAGCTGGTGGCTGAGGAGCGCGCACGCTCGAGCCATGAGGACGCTTGCCAAGAGCACGTCGTGGAGCCATTAAACTGCAAAACAATAAGAAAGCAAGAAGAAAATGTTAAATTTTGTCGAAATTTCGGCAGCATAACGACAGTAATTTGGGAAAAAGTCTCAAACTCACCCAAAAACTTGGGGAGGCGGACTTACGTAACCCCCACACTCTTCAACAAATCAATCACAGGCAATTACAACAAGAAATTTCAAGAATTTAAGAAAAAAATCAAGAAATTTCAAAATTTTTGGAAAACCTAGGTTAAAATTTGTAAAAATTCGATTTTTAGGAAAATCGATCGGTGGAACCTCAAATTGGTTGAGGGCTTTTGCTCTTAGGGGTCCCTAAACCCTTTCTAATCCGAAGGAAAAGAGTTCCTACGGTTAGAATCTCTCAATCAAAGAAAAACCTAGAATTCTAGGTATAGACGACATGGGGAAATTGTAAAAAGTTGTTTGAGAGGGAAGAGACCTACTTGGAGACAATGTGTTGAGTCTGGATCGGAAGGAAATCACTCCCAAGATGACCGGTCGGACTGTAGCAACTCAGAATCCAGAGGAGAATCGCCACCGGAGGAGAGGAAGGAAAGAAAAGTGAGAAAAATCTCACTTTTCGCAATTTTAAAAGCATTTCTGGGTATACCGGTCGATATACCGGTCGACCGGTACCCCTCCAGGGCTGCGACCACTATGTCTCGGTCAGAATGAAAATTCTGACCGGTCGACTATACCGGTCGCAACTTTCCTACAGAGTGTCGACCGGTACCCCAAAGAGACTGCGACCGCTATGTCTCGGTCAGAATGAAAATTCTGACCGGTCGACTATACCGGTCGCACAGTGTTCTACAGTGGTGCGACCGGTATGTTGCGACCGGTCAGCACCAGAACAGCCAGAAAATGTTGTAAAATTTTTGTTATTTTTTTTATTTTGTAAATTGAAATGTAAAGTTTTGACTGTCTCGCCTTAGATTGTTCACGACTAACACCACTACTATTCTTCTCATGTGTTGTGTCGTCTTCCCAAATCTAAACTGAACAGTCTGAAATGGTAGGTGGAAACGGTCGTAGAGGTCGAAAACGTCACCAGGCTAGGATGCGCCTCGAGGAAGAAGAACAGGTTGAACCAGGACATGTTAGAGAGCCAAGCCCGAAAGTTGAGGAAGAACAGGTCCCAAGGGTACCGACAAATTTGCATGGGCCACCTCATAGGAATTCTGAGACCATCGTTACAAATCTGGTCTATCAGATGCAAGCTCAGCAGAAAGCATTCCTGAGCGAGATGTTGAAGATGTTCAGGCCACCGGGTCCTATTCCCACTGAAGGTACGCCTAAGTCTGGAGGGAATAATACTACACAGCCAATGCATGGTAGTACAGGGCCGATGGGCCAAGCCCAGAATGTACCACCACCGCACCAGTTCCCGTCGTCTTCTGCTTATCAGGGAGCCTATCCATATCCACCACCATGGTACGGAATGAATACACAGGGACAGCACGATCTGAGTCGAGCGGTGGACAAATTCCTAAAGTTGAAGCCTTCTTCATTCACAGGTAAGACCGGGAAACCATTGTGGCCAGCACAGTAGGTTGCAGAAATGGAGAAGAATTTCTGACTGATGACTTGTATAGAGGATGAAAATGTCCTGTTTGCCACTCATATGCTGAAGGAAGATGCGAATGCTTGGTGGAATTCCACACGGGCATATCTAGAGACAAAGCATACACAGGTAGATTGGGAAGTGTTCAAGGTTGCCTTCTTCGATTAATATTTTTCGAAGAGTTTCAGAGATCAGATGGAGAAGGAGTTCCTTAATCTACAGCAGTCTCAGTCGACTGTGGATGCTTACCAGCAGAGGTACGAGGAGTTATTTTTCTTCGCACCGGCAAGTATGCAAGAGGAAGAGACCAAGACACGTAGGTTCACCATGGGACTGCGTGGAGGCATCAGAGAGCATATATTGGGTTTGGACAAGAAAATTTATAATGAGGTTGTACAGGTTGCGAGAGTGATAGAATCCAGTCAGAAGGACAGCTTCCTTGTACAGAACAGGGGAGTGAAGAGACCCGCTATTGAGAGTTCGGGTGGCGGTAACAATAGACCTTTTCGCCCATACAGGGCTCAGACCGCTACAGTGCCTGTAAGGAACAATACGGCACCACCTGTGCCCCAGTTCACTGGACGCAACCCGAACATTAAATGTTTCAACTGTCAGCAAGTGGGTCATATTGCAAGGACCTGCACTCTACCGAGGAAGCAACCTCCCCAGCAAGGAAAAGTATTTGCGGTCACTACAGAAGAGGCAGCCGCATCACCTAATGTGGTCACTGGTACGACTCTATCCCTTACTATCTTACTATTTCATTATGTGTGTGAGCATGTAGAACTAAGGGACAATAAAAATCTCAGGAATTGTAAATGTAGCTGGTATACCTGCCAGAGTACTCTTTGACTCTGGAGCCACGCACTCTTTTGTTTCTATTTCCTAATGTGGTCACTGGTACGACTCTATCCCTTACTTCTTTGACTTCCGCTATATTTATTATATTCTGATTGTGGTTATGTGCAATGGTTTGTATGAGTGGACACGATCTTATTGAGATCCTGGTGTGAACCGTTGGTTCAGTGACGGTTCACTCACACTTCTGGTTCAGCCGGAATTGGGGTGTGACAGAGCCGCTGGATCGGGTAAACCTTTCCTCGGGTTAAACTGACCCATTTCGGGTGAGCTGACCCAGAGTCAACTCGCCCGGTCACCAGTTGACTCAGCAAGACTTAGATTAGGGTTTTCGAGTCTCGCCGAGTCAAATCGGCAATGATTTGCCGCCTCTCAAAATTTTTTTTTTTTTGAAATAACCGTCTGCGCATGAGATCCACGCGCTTTTTCCTGCGGCACGTCCGGAGGAATCCGGCAATGATTTTTATATCGTTGGACTCCTCTTTCCGAGACCTTCAATCCAACATATAATACCCCGGATTTCCACGATTACAAAATTTTTACGGATACGATTTCCAATTGGGGAAAATTTTCCAAAAATTTATCAATCAATCATTCAGGTCTGAATCAACATACTATTCTTATGTTCATTGATTCTATATTTGTATGGAAAGGCTCTGATACCAATTGTAAATTTATTTTGATCTCTTTGTGGGTTCTACAATCAACCCATTCGGATAACACGTCCCAATAGGGTTTCTAGTAAGCCTAAGATCCATACAAGCATAGAACACAATGCAATCAATTAAAAGAAGTAATGTAACATACCCGTTCGCTGTAGATTGATTTTCGTCATATTCCACTAAGATTTGGGTCTTCTACAGTCTCCGACAATTCCTATGCTTCTCTCTGATTATGGGAATAGAAGAGGAATAATCACCGTGACTATAGGGACTCAAACCGTTGGTATATAAAGAATACCAAACCCAACATTGGTTCGGTCCCACAATGAATCAGTTTGGTTCTTCTCATAATCATACTAGGATTAGTCCACTTGTAAGTTTGACTCCCACTAAACAACTGATTAACCAATTCAATAATTAATTATATCCCACATATTATCTTACATTGTTCCCTCTAAATCAGATCGAGAAATCACATTTTGAATGAAAAGTGGGGTTTTGAGGAACCTTTTGCAACTCTCTCGGTTCCTATTTACCTCTAAAATTTGATACAGAGAGGCGATTTGGGGTTTAATTTTCCTTCTTGTCTCGTCGACTTCTTAACAGTTCACCTCAAGTATCACTTATGCGACACCATTGCTTCGTCCTTTCTTTCTTTTTCGCTGGGTATCTCTGAATTCTCACTATCCAATATCAACTGTAGCCCGATATAATATTTTCTTGCTTACTCCTTTTTCTTTTCTTTTTTTGCAGAACGAATTGGAACTATCATTTTTTGCCCTGTAACATTATAATGTGCGGTGTTTTTTGTCTGGAGATCTAAGATTTTTCACCAAAAACTTGGTTTGTTTCTGTGGAACTCTCCATCTTGCAACTTGTAAGTTATCAGAATCACACTATTTGCTGGCTTCGTCGTCAGGATCCTGAGCCCCTCATTCTCCTCCCTTGGCGGAGGAGGGTTTGGGCGAGGTGTGCACCAGAGTCGAGGGTAGGGTTAAAAATTAGTGCAGGATAAAATGGACTTTTACCCTTACAGTAAGGGCATCATTGTCCACAAAAAATGGATTAGAGCTGACATTAATATCTAATGGAAATGTCTTAAAGGATTGGGTTTCGGTGTTAAACGTTTTAAAAATTTGAGTGGTAGTTGATGATGTCCGAAACCTATGGATGGTAGGTGATGTTTCTCAAATTATTTGGGTAGTACGTGATATTTTCCCAATATTAAATGATCCATTTGCTCTTCCATTTTAACTTGACTAACAAAAACGTAGAGTGACCCATTTATCCTCCCATTTCCTTTACTTCGTAAACTCATCTTCTAACTTTTATTTCTTATCAGGAATAATGAGAAGTGTGAGAGTGCCCATATCAGTTTTGGGCAAAGGGGAAAGTGTTGCTTCGGAAAACATGGGTATTGATTAAAAGCCCTATCTCAATTGGAATTTTTTTGTTCACTGAACCTGCAGGCATCGATAGCAAATTAAAGGGGAGGAGTCGAAACTTTACGCGTTCTTGTTCTATCAAAACACAAAAATGTTGGCCATCTCTGGCGTTGGCGAAGCTTCAAGCGGTGTGATGGGTCTCGCAATTCACCACTCACTTATCAACGAGATTGAGATTGCCATAATCCGTAGCTCTACTATCAACATCTAAGCAAGCTCTAATACCAGGATTGGTAACAAAAGAAGGAACGAAAGAAGATTGGGAGATAAACATAAAGGAATGGATGGAGATGGGAATGGACGAAACATTGTGCGGGGAGAGGAAAGGTATACCATAGATGAATCGATAGAACTGTACGTAGAAGACTCCTTAAATGGTAACCACATAGCTTTCACTCTTGTTCTCCTTGTCATTGCTGGTTTCTCAAGCTCTCTCAGTCTTTCTCTCTTTGTTTGTCTTTAATTCTCAAAATCTAAAGGCAAAGTCTCCAGTCCACACTTTTGTCTTGCAAGTGATGTTAGATTATATGTGGGCTTTATTAATTACCTAAACTAGTTATTCAACAGGAGTCTAATTAACACAGTAGAACTGGTTTAGTTTAGTTCGTCACATAGTACGAGATAGGTTTAGTAACCCTAATTCTATTGTGGGAAGGATTTTAGAGTTATATCAGTATCTTATACATATTGGGTTAGAGTCCTCATAACCACATTTAATGAAGTTCTCTCTGCACCTATTAGCAAGAGACATAAGGATATCCTCTGGAAGCTGTAGAATACTGTAGCTAAGGGATTTCGATCAAAGCTTGGAGCGTCTTGCAGCATAGAGGAAATCAGCCTTCAAAGACAAGTATGTCTTTATGTTTATTGTTTGTAGCATCTCCATAGTATTATAGGGTAACTGTATGGATTGGGATGGGTTTGATTGAAACCCTAATTACATAAATGTCTGACAAATGACACCTTGTTCCTGTATCATCTCGTACAATCGTTCTCAATCCCAAAAAAGGGTGGGGGCTGGAGAGGAAAAAAACCAGAAACTAGTAGGAAGTTACAAGTTACCGGCAAGCGTCAACAGCTGCAGTCATCGTGAAGGACACCGATTCTTGGAAATTTAAGAATCATTGGTCGATGGCTAACGAGCAACAACATTCTTTGATTGTTCACTTATTCCTTGACGAAGGTTCTTCCAAAAGTGAATATCTTCTACTGTCTTCTCTGGTGAATGTCCATGGTGAATGTTCATGCAAAAGCCCTCTTCTCCAGCTAAGGTCCCTAGCTTATTCTTCTTCCAATGATGAGATTTTTGACAATTTTTTCAATCGAGTAGGGTAATGTATATGATAAGTTAATTAGTTTAGGTAAGGTTAAAATGACAACTTAACATAGATACAAGGGTAGTATTGTCATTAAGAAATTATAGATGAGGTGACGTCATCAATTAACCGATCCGTCATGACAAATAGGGTCTACTTGATACATTGTTAACAAATTAGGGAGGTTCATGTAATTAGTTGTGAACTCGGGTATTAAATGCTTTTTAAGGCAAAGCATAGGGAGGTGCCGACAAATTTCCCTTGATGAATATCATGGGAGGATAGACCGTATTTATGGTAAATGATCGGATACAAGTGTCTTTTAATTTTTGGCTCGATGATACAAGTGTACATTCTGCCTCTCCCTAAACATTGTAATAGCGAGAGTCTCGTGCACTTAGACTTTTTTTATACAAGTGTATCTAACCTTGTAGTAGCGAGAGCTTCGTGCACTGATACCTTTTCTGGTAGCGAGAGCCTCGTGCACTGATACCTTTTCTGGTAGTGAGAGTTTCGTGCATTGATACCTATTATTGTAGCGAGAACCTCGTACATTGATACCTTTTATAGCAGCGAGAACCTTGTGCATGAATTCATCTTGTAATAGTGGGAACTTCGTGTACTGATACATTTGCGGTAGTGAGAGCCACATGCACGGTTACGTCTTTTTATACCAAGTGTCTTGAAAGTAGAAATTTTTGCCAAATATTGAAAAAGGATATGACAGGTGGCCTTTCATTTTGTTTTTGAGTTTCAGTAGCGGGAGCGAAGAGAAAGAAGGAGCGGGAAAACCTAGAGAAGAAGAGCAAACAGAATGAGGGAGCGAGGGAAAGCAGGGCAGCCATCGGTGGACGAGAGATACACACAATGGAAGTCCCTGGTTCCCGTCCTTTACGACTGGCTTGCCAACCACAACCTTGTCTGGCCTTCTCTTTCTTGCCGGTCTGTCTTTCTTTTCCTTTTAGGTTTTTTTATGCCTGTATTCGTCTTTTTGGTTGGCATGTGTTCTTTACTTCTTAATCCATTCTAGGGTTTGATATTGATATTATGTTTCTGGTTCTTTACCAGCCCTCAAATCCTTGTTGAGCTTTCAAGTGTTTATATTTCATTCAACTTTCTTTATTTCGCCCTCTATTCTCCATTTTCCCCTCTCCTTTCGTTTTCTCTCTCTCTCTCTCTCTCGTTTTGTTTTGTTTTGAATAGGGGTTTCAATAAGCCAAATTCAAAAATTCAGTTGTGGTCGCACTCGAGTATGCTGGAAAGAGAACTACTGTATTATCCTATATGCTGTATGATGATGGGAAGAGAGCTTAAAATATCTGAATGAAAAATACCACTATTTAGCCATATATATTTACTGTATATGAAAGACAATTCACTAATCAGTGTGGACATGAAGGTAATTCATGCCATTTTTTGGATAATATGTCAGGAGAGGAATAACATCCCTCTGATTGTTGCCATGGACCAGTATTTAGAGTCGCTCAAAGGGATACGTGAAAGGCAATTTTACAAGAGTATCTCTGAAAATGTTCCAGAAACTTAAATATCACTGACATTGACCACTGGGAACAAAATCCAAATGAGGAAAAAGATTGACCAGTATAAACCCTCTTTTTGTATAGCTCTGGGCCTTTTAAATCATAACAAGGTCTTCTTTTCATTTAGAAAAAAAATCACAGAAACAATGCATACGTAACTAATGACCGGCAGCTTGACCATGATGATATTGCAACATGTAAAATTTCTACGAGATATCAGTTAAACACAATCTTTGGCAATGTTTTCAAATCTTAAATAGGTCTGTAGAAATTGTTTCTTTTACTTTTAGTTAAGGATATTTTTGTTTAAAGGCTAAAGAGAAAACCCAAACTAGTGGCAATTCTGAAATTGTTGTATTTTCAAAATTTTAAATTGTTATCTGGCAGTATGTTGTATTAGGATCCATCTGCCTGTCACATGACTTCTCCTATTGAAAAATTTCCCATCAACTGTAAGTCAGAACTCAGAAGAGAGTTATCTAGAAACATGAGAGTTGTAAAAAGAAAATGGCTCAAGACAGGATATCCTCTCATCCCCTTCCAAAAAAAAAGAAAAAAGAAAAAAAGAAACCAAAAACAAACAAACTTTGAACTCAAAAAGTATTGTAATATGTGGTTGTGTTTGTAAGCCTCTTACATTGATGTGTTGTATCGTAGAATAAGATCTGTATGTACATTTATTGGACCCCAATTGTCCTTGGGTCTCTGGATCATGTTAAACCCTTGCCAATGTGTCTGCTATTCATTTGTCTTCTATCATGCATTTCTTAGGTGGGGTCCACAACTAGAGCAGGCAACTTACAAGAATCGTCAGCGTCTCTATCTTTCTGAACAGGTAAATGGTCTTAATATAAACCACTCCTTTTCTTGTTTCGGCAGATGTTTCTGACTTTCTTCCCTCTAGGTCAAGTGTATCCTTTTTCTTTTTTCACTTGTTCCTCCCTCTTTTTATTGTTTGGAATTGCATACAGTTTGTAACCCTTCCATTCATCACGTATTTATTTTGTTGTCTGCACTATTCTTCTATATGGCAGACTATGATTAAATTTTAGAAGTACCTATTGCCCATAGATTTGCATAAAATTATAAAATTGTCGTTACATCTCATTGTTCTTTGAGATTGCAATGTTTTCAAAAATAATCCCAGAAGTACTTTTACTCAATGTATTGATGATGCAAGTTCAATTGTAAACAGATAAGAATTGAATGTGTTACTACAAAATTGTGAAAAAAGTGTGCTTTAAATTTGTGCTACATCTTATTTTGTGTCTAGTAAAGCGTCATGGGTTGGTATAACGTTTCCCTTGTGGTGGCTTTGGTTTTGATTATTTGAATTTGTTCTCTGCATATGCAAGTTTAATGAACACATTCATCTCTACCGGTAATAAATGCTTCTGTTGATTTATCTTTCACTTTGACTTATTCAGACTGATGGTAGTGTTCCAAACACTCTTGTATTGGCAAATTGTGAAGTTGTGAAACCAAGGGTTGCTGCAGCGGAGCACATATCACAGGTGAAATCATGTTTTCTTCCTCTTTTCCTTTCTCTTTTTTCTTCCCTTTTTCATGTAATTTTTTTCCTGGTCAAATTTTCATCTCAGCATCCATGCTATACTTGGATCTTAATGGTATCCTGTTATTTTCTGCTTTGCAGTTTAATGAAGAAGCCCGCTCTCCCTTTGTGAAGAAGTTCAAAACTATTATTCATCCTGGAGAAGTATGGAGTTTGTGTGTGTGCGTGTGTGTGTGGGTGTGTGTTCGTGCGTGTGTGTTTTGGTGCTCTAGATGGTTGCATATTTGTGGTTTTTGGGATAGAATGATTGTCCACGAGTTTAGTATAACTATAAATCTACTGGCTTATGGTTCAACTGTTCACTCTGCTTCTCCTTGAACACTGGTTCGAGCACTCATTTGTTTTCTCAAAAGTGTCCTCTACCTCTAGACTTAGAGTCCTTCCACCTCTGTGGGTTGATGTAGTTATGGGAATATCTTGGGTCTGTGGCACTGGTAGTTCGCCTTATTTCTCATTTGTAGAGGACCAGGGGGAGACAGACGGATGGTTTCCAACTGAAAGATTGCATAAAGAGCAAAAAAGACAAAAGGAAAAAACTTGATCATGTAGTTCTGTTCAAGATGAAATTGGATCTAGTTAAATCTTGGGTGGGTTGCATGGAACAGTGGGTTGTTTCTTTAATTTTAGGGAATGTGGCATGTGATTAGGACCCTGGATCAACTTATTGCTTGCTCTTAAAGTAACACATATATGTCATTTGGGAATATGCTTATTACCAAAATGTACTCATAGGTACAAATTTTATTTCTCTCTTCTAACATGCTCAAAGCTATCAAGGTCATTGATCTGTTTTTTAAGCTCGGCCTTTGATTGGCAGCTTGAGTAGCCAGGGCCATGCATGATCTGTTAATTATGAGTGAGCTTATTTGCAAATAGTATCACATACACATACTCTGAGGAAAATAAGGTTTTGATTTAAAAACTCTCTGTGAAGTGTGTTAAAACATTTTACCATACAATTTGGATGCCTTTGTTTTAACTGGTACCATTATAACAATCCAAGTCCTGTTGTCAGCCCATCTCAAGTGTACCTAATATTGAAATGTGATTCTTTTAAATGTAACCTGAAGGATTAATACTCATGACTGTTGTCAACTACCTTAGGAACTGTTACCACAAGATAATAACAAAAAAGAAAAACAATAATAAAAAATAAAATAACCAAATATATAAGTAAAATAAAAATAATAGAAATATCAAGATATTGCACTGCAACGATTTTTGACCAAAGGCTTGTTACAGGCCCAGACCGTATCACATATAATGTAGTTGGTATGGGATATATGCAACACATCTGACCTGCTCTATTATATCTCAGAGGCAAATTTGTCACTGAAACAGTTTAAGTGAACTCATAAGACATAACTAATGGATTTTATGATATAAAAAATTAGTTTCTTTGGTAGGGATGCAGATAGTGAGACTATAGGGGAGGAGTTGCTTCTATTGATGCATACATGCTGTTTGTACATGATCAAATTTCCAATTAATTTAGGTAAAATTTTGTGGCCATTCGCCTCTGAAAAGTGAAAAAGATATTACTATCTAATTGGATCTGAGATGTTTGTTCCAAGTAGGCTACTTGAATGATCTTACAGCCCTATTTCCAGTTGATATTCTTGGTTTTGAATTTTAATTGATGATATGATCCTGCAGGTGAACAGAATTAGGGAATTGCCGCAAAACAGTAAGATAGTGGCAACCCATACTGATAGTCCAGATGTAAGATTTCTACATAGTAATGTTTCTACTTTAATTTTATCAGTTTAGTGAATAATGTAAACATACACACAATATCTTTGTTTCTGTTCATTTCTAAGTTCAATTCTCTAGCATTGTCTGATTTGGCTTAAGATATTGGGATTGTAAATCAGGTATTCATTTGGGACGTTGAGGCTCAACCTAATCGTCATGCTGTCCTGGGAGCTGCAGAGTCTCGACCAGACCTGGTTTGTTTTGCTAAACTCAGCAGTTATCCCATTGCAGGATTTTGTGCTATCCTTTTTTTCCCCTCTATTTCTTTTGTTAGTTTTTGTTTTTGGCTTTCCTGTTTTTCCCTCTCATCATGTCTAACTAATGTTTGGTACATTAGAGTCCAGATCCTCTTCATGTACTTGAAGTATAAGGTATTTTCCACTTATACTAATTCCCTAACACATGTCCCATCATATAACAGAGGTTTTCCTGTTAAAATTTCAGTTTTTGTCTTCTTTTTAAGTTCTGCATTTTCTTTCCCGACACCGAAATCACCTCTATCAGACAGAGATTGTTGTGAAAGCCCCCACTTCTTTCTCTCTATCTATTCCCTCCCTAGAGTGATTGATTACCAATCCTATATTTTCTCAGGTCTATTACTCTCGTAGTTAGTCTTTTATCTAAAGAGAATGTCTGGAAACTTTCAGAATCCAGAGCATACTTGTGGTCATGAGAATATATGCGGGATGTCTGTTGGATCAGATCTTTTGCTTTGATGCAAGCTTTTGAACCTAGTGAAAGGACTCTAAGCCTTCGTGCAAGCGTGGTGCGGCATCATGAGCAGATTGCCTTTTCCCTGCCTTAGTTAGACTTGGAATTAGATTTGAATTGTGATTCTTTATTGCTGCCACAACATCCTTGCTGATGGCTTCTCCGATGTGGGAGATAATTCTTTGTCCTTCCCGTTCAGCGAACCTTGTTGGTTCATCTTCATCCATCCCCGTCGTCATTTTAAGCCCACCTTCTCAGGATCATTGTCTCATAACTAGTTTTTTAAACATCTTTAAATGACCCTTCTTGTTGGTTTTTCCTCAATTAATTCCAACTTTCCCAAGGAACTGAAAATGAGTACACACATCATACCTGTATCATGGAACTCAAATCCATAGATTTTAGAGCATATAAATCACATAGAACTCAGATTCATCAATGGATGGAGAGAAAGTATAGTCGTATAGAACAGACAGGGTTTCATGAAGATCATATGTTGTGCTTCCCAGAAGAGAGTGTTCTGATTGTGAGCATTGAAACTGGAAGTAGATTTCTACTGAAAATCAAATAAACGAGGCTCTTCCAAATTTTCTTGCTGTCCAGGATGATATGGACTCATCTATTTGTGCTAATCTCAGCATTGCAGGATTTTACTTGGTTAATCCTCCCCGTCAGAACTTTAGTTGTAAATTTCAGATCGCCGCCCTAAATGATAAGATATGCGTGCCCTTAAATTTTCATTTCGGTTTTCTGAAATTTCTGCTTTTTTCTTGAATTTTGAAAAATTTCTCCCAATTTTGCTGATTTTTGAATTTCAGCCCACCCAATTTCATGTTTAAATATGCGTTCAAGGAGGCTGAAACCCAAGTTCTCACTAGAGAGATGCAACAGTTCAATCACTAAGCCGATGGCTGATGGATGTTGTTGGGATGATTTGAACATTAAATATATAATGACTTGTAACATGTAACAATCATAAATATTCCATGTAAATATATCATTTTTAATAATAAATATGTGATGCATACACGATACACATACCCATAACTATACATACATCTATTCGCCAAAAGTTACACCATATTTTTTAAACAAAATACTCAAGAACACAACAAAATCTTAAGCTATTGGGTGGGGATGCTATGGTATGAGAAGGCATCCAAGTTCCTAGAGTTTTCCAATGTGAGATTATTCCAAAACACTCCTAACATGTTGCCTCTCTTTTGGATCGCAGCACATGACTACATGTAGCAGGTGTGACCCTCCTTTTGGGAAATTGTACAAATATTCAATTAACATAGTGGGCTTGATGACTTAGGTACCATGTAACAACCGTTTATCCCAAATGTTCAAGTTATTAGGAAGGGTACACAACAATGTGTATCAATACATTTTGGTCCCCTGACTGAAATAGCCACTGAAAGGAAATTTACAACTAAGGTTGGAACTAAGAGAAACAATGTCAGTTTAAATTTATTTTTAATTTTAAATACATTTCTGTTATTTTTAATACCCTACTTTTGGAATTTTATGTGCTATTGATGTCTATTTTGTCAGAAAGACACGTGTCTGAACACAGGGAGGATGGAAATTCACCATCGTTTTGGTTGATAAAATTTAAAATTGGATGTATTTTCTGGGCACTTGAAAAACTTTGTTTGTGTTATTCTCATGTACTTTTGTCTTGGTCTAATGGCAGTTAAGTAGTTAACCTATTTCACCTTGCAGACATTGACTGGACACCAAGATAATGCGGAATTTGCCCTAGCAATGTGTCCAACTGAACCTTTTGTGCTTTCTGGAGGTTTGAAATTTTGCTTTGTGATGGTTTTTTTATCAGTCTTTCTGTAATTTTAGAACAATAGCCTTATTGCATAATCTCTTTATGTCTACTGCATTACATTTTTTAATATGGCATGAAATCTGTCATGATGTCCACATTATCTGGCATGGTGGTAGACCTGATAGCTGTTTTTTCTCCAGAGTGGTGGAATTGCTCTTTTGTTCCCATCACGGCATTTGGTTCTGACTTTGCTATTCAATATTCTAATTTCTAGCCAAGATTTTATATGGCAGGAAAAGACAAGTCAGTGGTCTTGTGGAGTATTCAAGATCATATCTCTGCTTCAGCCACAGAACCAGGATCTGCAAAATCTCCAGGGTCTGGAAGCTCAAGTATTAAACATAACTCATCTGTTGGACCGCGAGGTATCTATCAAGGGCATGAGGATACTGTTGAAGATGTGCAATTCTGCCCTTCGAGGTATGTCACAATTTCCTGGAAATGCATCTATGTAGGGGCTTGATAAGAGCTAATCAGGGTGTCACAAACACTTTATATGTTGCTGTTGAATCACCAGACATCCTGTTCTTCCAACAGGCTTATTGGTTATTTGAATGCAAGGGGATATTCATCTTGTTCAATCTCTCTTCGTCTCTCTCATTTGTCAGCAATTTCGCTGCAACTGCAGTGATATTTCTGTCTCTGTGGCTCTCTCTGACACTCTCCTGCAATTACTCTTCCATACATCGTCCAGCAACCCGGTTGACGGGTTTTCATCTCTCGTGACTAGGATCATAGTGGGTTAAATGATTTCAGGTTTAAAGGTTCAAATTCATGGTTTAAGATTAGGGCTTCACATTCAGATTTTGATGGCATTTTCTGGTGATCTAGCAGTAGTTCATAATTTTAATAAAGTTGGGCTTTTTATAATTTTAATAAAGTTACTTGCATAAGAGAGAAAACATAACTCCTCCAACCTTTTCTCATTATTTTCAATTCTAAATAAATATGGATATTTCATGTATTCTGATATATGATTTTCCTAAAATTTCTCCCCCTTGCTAAAATTGTTTCTTTAACTTCATGAAGTGCACAGGAATTCTGCAGTGTGGGCGATGACTGTTGCCTTATACTATGGGATGCACGAGTTGGCACTAGTCCAGCCATCAAGGTTAAATTCTCTTCTTCATATTTTTCTGTTGTTTAATAACCCCACCACTTTTTCTCTTGGAGAGTGGCTTACCATAATCATAAGAAATTTTACTGGGATTAACTGGAAGTATTTACCTATTAATTGACCTTGTTTTTTCTCCCATAGCTGTTAACATAAACCTTCAGCTTCTTCTTTCTATTAATATGCCATGTACCTAGGTAACATAATTTAAAAAAAAAAGCAAGTAATAAATATTGCAAGTAATAAATATTTGCTTCAGGGTAGTATGAGATAGTCAGAACTGGGTCCCATAGCATGCGATAATAATATTGGGTACCTGACAATACATTTGAGTACATAAACTATGATACATGTATTTTGTACATTTTTAAATTGAAGCAACAACATTAAGAAGTTCAACAGTGCTTATTCATGCTACAATAGATAAATTAGAAGCAGTTTCAATTACTCACTTCATCCAGAGAATATAAGATACTTAAAGTGGCACCAGGCAGATGTGAGTAGGTTTCCTTACTCAAAAATATTGTTTATATACAAATTTAAGATTTAAATAATTAAAACTACAGTGTTTTTTTCAGTCAATTAACAAGTAGTACCTTCGGTTTGCAGAGATATATATTTTGTGTTCCAGAGAATATCTAAAATGCTTAACACACTGCTGTATGATCATTGAGGTGTTTTTCTTAATATTGATAAGTTTATTTCTTTTGTCTCATTTATTCGCCAATCTCTGGAATCCACATCTTTATAAGCAATTATGTTTTTTTATTTATATTTCACATCATAAATTTTGAAGTTTCCTGGCTAGGCTTTCTCCCCTGTTGGTTAATTGGAGAAAATTTTCTATTAAGTTGCATGACATGCATCTCTTTTTCTCCCTATTGAATAACAAACTTCATTGATAAAGAATTCAACAAGCAATAGACAATCCAATGGTTCATATTTTCTGCATAATTTTATTAAAATTTTAGGGGGAATATTTTGGTTTTGGGTGGGCAGGACCTTTGGTGTCCCATTAACTTGCTACTTGCCACATGTTCAAAAGATTAAGACCTGAATATTAATGATTGAGTAGGTCACACCTAGAAGATTATGGACATCAAATTCAGCATTTTTTTATGACTTCTGAGAATCTTTCTTGGGGCTTTTGGAACTGTATTCAAATTATTTTTTGTCATTAAAGTAGATCAACACATTCGAGCCCTTTGTTTAGATCGTCTTTTGTTCTAGGTAATACTAGTTGGTGCCCTTTAAATAGCGAGGCTTTATAAGAACCCAAGATCTCTACAGTGGTGTCGGATCCCAAACCTTGAAATGCTGCCAAAATTATTTTGGAAATACTAGAAAATATCATAAAAAAGATGTGTGAGAAATGTCCATTGGTTTCATTTCATAGCAAATGGTTTTTTTTAGAAAATATTTTAATTTATATCTTAACTTTTAATTAAGAGGGCGAGCCTAGGTGTGACGGTAAGGTTGTCATATTGCAACCTGGTGGTCATGGGTTCGAAACACGAAAACAGTCTCTTCGCGTTGCGGGGGTAAGGTTATGTACATTCTGCCCCTCCCTAGATCCTGTAGTAGTGGGAGCCTCTTGCATTGGGATGCCCTTTTATCTTAAATTTTAATTACCGAGGAACTGTATTACCAAAAAATAAAAAATTTGTGAGATACATTGTTATGATTTACTTCCTAGAGTCATACTTCTATTGCAGCTAATGTCATGTTCCACACCATTGCCAAAGGTGTTTGGACAGACTTGAAAGAGAGCTTTGCTCAAGATATTAACTTTTGTTTATGATTTATATGAGCGTCTTTTTAATTGCAAACAGGGAGACAAGTTTGTTGCTGAATTTTATAGTCCCTCGAAGGTATTTCGAAAGAATTAAATGTCCATCAACCTCTCACTACTGACTTTACTACTTTGAAGGCTCAACGTGCAAAATTTCAAGTTGCTACCTTCCTCTCTGGTCTCAATTCTGAGTTGCAGTCTATCAAAAACCAACTTCTTACTGGTGATAAAGTTCCCACCTTAAATGAGGCCTTTTGTGGTGTTCAGCGCATTGTCTCCCCCACCTTCTCCAAATCTGATGGAGCCTCTACCAAAGACAGTTTGGCTTTGTTTGCTGGCAATAGCAACCTTGGTTGTGGTTCTTTTTGTAGAGGTCATTGTATTTTTTGGTAGAGGTCATAGTGGTTGTGGTTCTTCTGATTAGCCTATGCATATTTATTCTCATTGCGGTAAGCAGAATCATACGGTTGACGATGTTGGGTGAAGCATGGTAAGCCTCTTAGTGGGGTTCTGGGTCTCTTTCTCAGTTTGCAGGTACAACTAGTTCTGATGGTGAAACTCATACGCTCACTTTTTCTCTTTCAAACTAGGAGGATTGGCATTTGGCCAAGATGCGATCTGTCTCTTTCCTTGGTTGGAGTGGAACTTTGGTTTTCTTTAGCTAGGCGCTGTAAGCGTTTCACTTTGTCCGACTGATCAAAACGAAATGCTTTAGGCATCTTTTGAGTTCCTTTCAATGGTGATTCATCTTCCTCGGTTTCTATGTCTAAATAGGATTTTCATAGAATGCGTACTCGTCTTGTAAAACCTTAGTATTTTCCTGTTTTGATCGTTGCCCCCAACAATCCAATGTTTATTTGGCTGATGGTTCAACCACCCATGTTTTTGGCAAGGAAATGTTTCCTTGTCCCATACCTAATCAATGTCCTCTGTTCTTCATGTTCTTTCCCTACCCATGAATTTACTTTTAGTTAGTACATTGGCAAAGGCTTTTAACTGTTCTGTCACCTTTTTCCATACCTGTTGTGTATTTAGGATCTCCAGACAAAGGCGACGGTTGATGGGGGGACATGAGATTGTTGGACTGTATTATTTGGACGACATTCCATCTTCCGCTGCTGCGCTCACTACTACTACAGGTGTTTCTCCACTACAATGACATTATTGCCTGTGTCATTTGTCTCGCTCCAGCTTATAAAAGATGGTTCCAAGCTGCAAGTCTGTTAATACTCTCAAGTGTGAGGCATGCCATTTGGAAAACACCACCGTTCATCTGTCTCTTCTCGTGATGTATCCATAAGCCTTGCCCTCTTTTCATTAGTTCACTCTGATATCAGGGGTCCCATTAGAGTAAAGAATCATTCTAGTTTTAGTTATTTTGTTACCTTTGTGGACTATTGTTCTCGTGCCATTTGGTCATATTTGTTAAAGGATCGTTTAGAGTTCCTTATTGTTTTTCAACAATTTTATTTAGAAATCAAGAATCAGTTTGATGTTAGTATTAAAATCTTCGGTTTGATAATGTTCTTGAATACACTCAAGCTGCTATATGATTATATCTTCTTTTTGTGCTTCCAATGGTATCATTCACTGGACCAGTTGCTCTTATACTCAATAGAATGGGGTTGTTGAACGTAAGAACTTGCCTTGCTATTTTTGGGGTGATGCAGTCTTAATCGCTTGTTACCTGATCAATAGGATGCCTTCTTTTTTTTTGAAGATCAGACACATGTTTCCCTCCTTTTTCCATCCTCTCCATTGTGTTCCTTACCTCCTCGTACCTTTGGAAGCATCTGCTTCGCAGTCGGTAGTGCCAGTGCAGATGGCGGAGCAGGTGATGGTGCCGGTGTACGCCATGGCAGCTGGAGTAGGGTTTGGCGCTGGTATAAGTGGGGAAACCCATCAGTTAATGGAATCAAGGTTGGAATCGTGGTATTGGACCTGGGAGCCGGATAATATGGTGTTATCAAAGAATGTGGCATCAAAACTAACAAATCGCTGCCAAGTGAGAGGATCATAACATCGATACCCTTTCTGAGTGCGAGAGTAGCCAATAAAAACACACTTGACCGCAGGGGGGGACAACTCGTTTAGGCCAGGTCGTTATCGTCCTCCTCTTCACTAGACCCTTTGACTGCTAATTTTCCTATTGCACTTCGCAAAGGTACCTGCTCTTGCACTAAGCTACTGCAGGTAACATATCCTATTATTCATTATGTGTCTACATCGCATCTTCCATTGCCCGCCAGTTCTTTGCTTATGCCTTAACCCATATTGATATTCCCAAATCTCATATTGAGGCTTTAACCCGGCTTGAGTGGAAGAAGGCTATGGATGTCGAGATGGATGCTCTTCTTTCTCGGCAGACCTTGTCCCTTATTGATTTACCTCTGGGTAAGGAGGTGGTTTGTTCTCGTTGAGTATTCACTGTGAAATAACCCAGATGGTACTGTGGAACGTTTGAAGGTACCCTTGTTGCCAAAGGCTTTACCCAAACCTATGGGGTTGATTATTTTTAGATTTTTTTCACCGGTTGCTAGTCTCAATATTGTTCGGGTTTTTATATCCGTTGCGGTCAATTTGGATTGGCCTCTTTTTCAATTGGATATTAAGACTGCCTTTTTATATGGTGATTTATATGAGGAAGTCTATATAGAGCAACCTCCGGGGTATGTTGCTTGGGGGAGATTATTGCGCACAGAGTTTGTAAATTTCACAAAGCAATATATGATCTGATAAGTCCTCTTGTGCTTGGTTTGACAATTTCACTAAAGTCATGGTTGATTATGGGTTCAAACCATGAGTTTTGATCACTTAGTTTTTGTTTGTCGCCGTAATTCCAAGGATGTTATTTTTGTGGTCTATGAAGATGACATTATTGTTTTCGGAGATGATAGGTACCGATGAGGTGAAAGCCTACTTACGTCAGCGTTTTTGATAAAGGATTTGGGTGTTCTTTGTTATTTTCTTTTTCAGCGGAAGTATGTTCTTGATCTTCTAACTGAAACATGTATGCGAGGCTGCAAACCTGTTGATATTTCTATAGCCCCTCTCCTTTAGTTG
This sequence comes from Protea cynaroides, assembly GCA_028583415.1. Taxonomy (NCBI): domain Eukaryota; kingdom Viridiplantae; phylum Streptophyta; class Magnoliopsida; order Proteales; family Proteaceae; genus Protea; species Protea cynaroides. Next base: position 112,593,257 of record CM053276.1, read on the forward strand.
GCTACTTGTGATGATGTGGATTTTGCCCATATCCATTTATATCGCCGTCTTGTTCGGAAGCTTATTTATCTCATTATTACTAGGCATGACATCTCCTTTTCTATTGGAGTTATTAGTCAATTTGTGTAAGCTCCAAAACAAGTTCATTGGGATGCTGTTTGTTGGATTTTGAAGTATCTCAAGGGAGCTCCCGATAAAGGGTTGTTTTATAGGCATCATCAAAATATAGATCTTTGTGGTTATTATGATGCTGATGGTGATCGTCGGGCTACTACTGGTTACTGTACTACAACAAAATTAATGTGGGTGAAGAATATTCTTGGTTGGCCTTCCAATTACACAACCTATTCCAATGTACTAGTGATCATAGTTGTCAAGGAGCCAAGGCGAGCCTAGGCGTTGGAGGCCTAACTGAAGCTCAAGGGGCCCGCCTAGGAGACCAAGGTACTCCTTAGGCCTAGGTGGCACCTAGGCGACACCTTGATAACTATGCTTGTGATAATTAGACAGCCATTTACATTGCTTGCAACCCGGTTTTCAAGGAGCATACCAAGTATATCAAAGTCGGCTGTCATTTTGTTCGTGATGGTATGCGTAAAATGATATCTACTCCGTTCATCAATTCCAGTTCTCAACTTGGTGATATGTTCACAAAGGTGTTGTTCAAGGTTTTATTTCTTCAAAATTGTTCCAAGTTGGGTGGTGATATTTATGCTCCAACTCTAGCTTGAGGGGGAGTGTGACAATTTACTTCCTAGAGTCCTACTTCTATCATAACTCTAGGATATAGTTTCCTATTCCTATTATGATAGTTGTTATAGTTTCTTTTTCTACAATCGGCTAGAGTCCTATTCTAATTCTGACTCTAGTCGACCGCCCCTCCTTTTCCTTTTATAAATAAAGGTAAAAGTGAGGGGGGGAGAGGCATAATTCATGCTCTTCCCTTTCATGGTTCTCTCTCTCTTTCTCTCTTTTCTGCATTGTCACAACCATGTACATTTCTGTATATTTTCTCAATATCTAATATAATTGATGTGATAAAGTAAGCCGAGAGGAAGAAACAATGGAGAAGTTAAATTCAGTGGGAGTCTAATTCTATGTACTGTCTCCCCGTAAAAGGCTAATTTATTTATAATAAGAGTTAAAGACTATAGACCAATACGCCCCTATACCACTAACCGACTCGAAAATATAAAGAATTACATATTTTCTAAACTAACCCTGTAACGTGCGGAACTCTCTAACACTCCCCCTCAAGTTGGAGCTTACTCCAACTTGGAACAATAAGTACATAAATAATCAATCACTCCCAGACATGTAGCAAACAGGAGAATCGCACGAAGCCCAATTGCTTGAAACAAAAGATTCGCTTGAAGTAGAGTCATTCACTCGTAGCACCAAAGTAAGCACAAATCGGTCAGCCACCAATTCCAATAATAGAGAGAGATTTTCATTAAAAAGAACCCCAAAAATAGTAGCAGGGGAAGATGAATAAATCATCACTGTGGGCAAAAAACATGAAATCTTCAAGGAGAAGATATACACAAATTGAAAAAGGAAATCTTCAACAAGAAGAAATTCACAATAACAAATTTTCACGAAGGAAGACAAACAATAATCTCTTGTAAAGTTTCCATACCAAATGGAGGGACTTCGAGGTGTATAAGGGGGTCTAAAGACTATTTGGTAGTCGGTGTTGGATTAATCTCCAAACATTCCCTCACACGTGTTGTAGTACATATTGCTGACACTTGTAGACTGAAGACAATGAAAACCCGCTCTAATACCATGTAGAGTTTGCATCTCAAAAGTTATACAACCTTTGGTTCTATCCAACAAGCATGTGTCAACACTCCTCACAAAATAAAATTCTATTAAATTCCAATCTTCATTAAGATTAGATGCAGCAGTGGTCGCTGTACACCACACAATAAAGAACCCTGAACGGCTCAAAATGGCATCTGAAGATTCTGCTTTGATGCCATCTGACAAAGTAACCGAGAGGAAGAAACAATGGAGAAGAAGGAAAGAGAGGAGTTAAAGACTAATTTATTTATGATAAGAGTTAAAGACTAGAGACCATATGCCCCTACACCACTAATCAACTCCAAAATATAAAGAAGTACATATTGTTTCCTAAATTAACACTGTAACGTGCGGAACTCTCTAAAACTTGGTATATTACATTTATACCAAGATAAGAAGTACATATTTTGCCTCCCCCCCACCCCCCCTCTCTTTAGCTAAAGGATAAAGTGCTGCTTTCTTATGATCGCCGTAATATTACTTTTTCCTAAATATTTTTTTTCTTTCTATTTCAACTCAGATTTTGTTGTTTGTTATTTGTTTTGGTTGCTAGGTTGAGAAAGCTCATAATGCTGATCTGCACTGCATTGATTGGAATTCGCATGATGAAAACCTTATTTTGACCGGGTATGTGCTTATTTGGTTCTTCTCGCAGTTAACCTGCTGCCATGGTTACCAAATGATGTCAATTGAATTTATAGTGAAGATATGTTGATCCATGTAGGATATTGTTATTCTTTTCTGAATGTGAATTTATTACTCTTTTTCTACAGGTCAGCTGATAATTCTGTTCGTATGTTTGACCGCCGGAACCTCACCTCTGGTGGTGTTGGATCACCCATCTATAAATTTGAAGGTCACAAAGCTGCTGTTCTTTGTGTGCAGGTATTTGATAATGCTCCCCATCTCTCTCTCTCCTCCCCCCCGCCACAAACCACCCAAACCAAGTTCATGTGCATTTGTGGTATGCTGGGTTTTTTTAGGGAGTAATATTTGAGATCTATGTGGTACAGAAAGAAATTCCAAGCTGGGAGGGTACAATCTCTGTCTCTTTCATTGAAAAGATTACCAAATTCCCACTTATATTTTTTCTTTTCAAAAATACCCTTCTCTTTCTTTCTCTTCCTCAACTTTCTGTGTTTGAACCCTGTTCTCCCGGTTGTTGATGGTAATGCCTATCAATGTCTCCAACGATCTCATCAACCACAACCAAAACCATCCCTGCCATGGAGGCGGGGGTGAGCAGGTGCAAAGGACAGGGTGGCTCACTGGAAAAGGGGGGAGGGGGGGTGTGAGGCATAGTTTAATGGAGGTGGGGGTGAGCGGGTGCGAAGGAGAGGGTGGCTCACGGTGGAGGGGAGGCGGGGGTGAGCGGGTGCGAAGGAGAGGGTGGCTCACGGGAAGGGGGGGTGGGCCGAAGTTACAGGGAGGGTGGCTAATAGGAAGGGGGTGCGGCAGAGTTGAATTCGTGGTGGTTCACGGTGGAGGGGAGGTGGGGGAAAGCGAGTTCCAAGGAGAGGTAGGAACCATTCCCTTCATTGTGAATTTGATCGCTGATTCATTCCACAGATTACCTTCAAATGATTCAATAAGCAGCAACCATAGACTGAGTGAGGAAACAGCAAATAAAGAAATTAGAGGAAGGAGATGAAAAGGGTTACATGATTGGGAATCAGTTGGAACGGCTGCAAAATTAGTTTCCTTATCGGAAGCATTCTTTGACCCTAAAACCCCCATCTTTTTCCAAAGCTTACAAGTATAAAGACAAAAATATTAGTCATTCAGTCCATTAGTCCAGTACTAGAAAACTGAAACTTCATTATAAACTTCAAGAACAGATTCTCGAAACGGGTACAATTTCATGGCTCATGGGAAGGGGATAGGGTGGAGTTGCAGAGGGGATGGCTCACGATAGAAGGGAGGTGGGGGTGAGTGGGTTCCAAGGAGAGGGGGGCTGCGAGGCAAAGAGAGGCCATGGTTCCAATTGCGGGAAAAAGAAATCTTCCGATCTGAGAAACAAAGGATGATGACATAGTTTGAAATATAAGGGGCTTGCTTTGAAAATTTGAGATGGGCATAGGGGTGTTTTTGGAAAGAAATTTTGAAAGCAACACACTTTTGGGGGTTAGGTATTTTTAACATTGAAACTTGTGATTGTAAAACAAATGTTGAACCCACCTGTATTTAATTCCTTTTCCTATCTTGTAGATCTATGCAAATTTCCTTTTTTTTATTGTTTCATAATATGCAGTTTATTAATTTTCCAGTGGTCGCCGGACAAGTCATCAATTTTTGGCAGTTCTGCGGAGGATGGTTTCTTAAATGTTTGGGATCATGAGAAGGTACAAGAATTTCACTGTTTATGTTTGCATGACAGCTTTGACATAGTACTTTGGATCTGTCTAAACTCTAAATGTAACAAGGGTTGTTACAAGCTGTTGTAACAAGGGTTGTTACTTGTTACAAGCTGTTGTAACCACAGTTCCAAATCTCGGCGAGATCTCAAAAATCTTGAAAATCTCGACCTTCTCAAGATTTAAAATCTCAGAAATGTTGATCTTTATGTTAAAAAAAATGCAGTGTCTTGGTGAAAATTTCGAAATCTCGGATCTCACCGAGACGGGGTTGAGTTCCGAGATTTAAACCTTGGTAGTAACAACCCAATCAGTGTGCATTAGAGGGGATCATCATGGCAACCTCAATATACAGGGGGCAATTTTGGTTTTTCATTTGGGAACTGATGCACATCTGATGGTGAGCAGACCTTTTACATGTCTATTTGTAACAAGGTTTGTTACAAGTAGAAAATTCGTATTACTTTTCATAAGGCTAGTGGCATTTTATGCATCAGTTAGAATTACTTATGGAGTGAATTGTTGGTCCTGTTTGTTACATTTGTTACATTTGATACTAATTGACATCATGTGGTCTGGGGGCCTGATAAGCGTAATGGTTGGTGGGGTTTTTTGTTGGTCTCTGTTATTATTCGAGGAAGGTGAACAAAATCAGCCAATAAGGTTTATTAATATATATCTTTCAGTCCTTAAAAACAATACATAAACCAGTAAATTGGAGCTTGTGGAGGTCCTCTCTCCTACGAAAAAAAAAAAAAAAATCAACAGTTTATGGGGTTTAAAATAATCAGAGGCTCAAATCAGTAAGACATGATTTATTGGCTTCTCTCCCCTTGAGTATTTGATTCATTACAGATTCATTTAGAGAGGTTCACTTTCAGATTTTAGGGTTTTGGAAAGCTAAAGCTGTTACTGTTTATTCTCCTCTGACTCCTATTTGCTCTCTTCCTTTTGAATATCAAATTTTCCATCAATCACCTAACCGAACAAAAACTTGCCAATTTCATGAAAGCTGAATGTTAGTTTGGCCCGGGTGCTGCAGCTTATTTGTTGCCCACTTCTGAGAGTAACCTTTTAACTTGGATATTTTAAAGAAATTACTTGACTAGGAGAGACTGAGTTGTCCAGATGCTTGGATCAGATGGATACAGAATATATTGATGATGCCCTAATTTCTGATTTTGAAAACCATAAATCTGGTAATGTAATTAGGAACAACTGACATCCCAAGTTCCATATCATGTTTCAGGTTGGTAAGAAGAAGGATCGTGTTGGAACAAGAATGCCAAATTCTCCTCCGGGCTTGTTCTTCCAACATGCAGGGCACAGGTGTGAAGCTTTTTTCTCATATTTGCAGCTGCTTGTGGCTTATTAATATGATCCTGTGTTTTGCTTTTAATATTTTGTGCATGATTACAAGTTACCCTTCATGGGGGTGTCCCACTCGTGGGATTTGAAACTAACCTGAAACTGACCTGACTCGGCACCAGAACCAACTTTGGTTTGCTCTAACCTGCTGACAGTGTGGGCAGGGCAAATGCAACATTGGGTAGCCCCAGGCAAGAGAAACTGCAGAAAAATTCAAAGGGATAGTAAGAAACCAGAGGATAAGAGTGGGGATATAAAAGCCCCACATGATCAAGATCCATGGTAAATTGTGTGTTTGGCATTTCCCAGATTTACCATCGGTTGTCAATATGAAGCCAAAAATGATCTGAAACCCGATCAGGCCTTACAAAGCCCATCCCATTAGCAGTTGGGGAGGGAGATGCAGTTTTGAACCCGAAAAAAAGGGAAAATTTTGGCTGGTTTCCCTACAAACCAAGAACGTGGGATCTGTTTAGGTTTAGTTTCCATTATATTTATCATTTTTATTATTTATTTTTATGTTTATCAGTTATGTTAAGGAAGTTTAGATAACCTAGGAGATAAGATTCCTTTAAGACTTGTTTCCAGCTTTAGAGTACATATTGGAGTTTTAGCATTGTAACAAAATAGAAAAGTAAGAGAAGATGGAGATAATCAATGTGTAGAAAAGAGAGAATGCTCCTCTCTTTATAGCTTGTATTTATAGAAAATAGAAAACAACTATTAGATAGGATCTAGGACTCTACAAGTCAGAGTCCTAGTCACAAACTAAAGACAAAGTAAACTCCAAATTGGAAAAGGAAACTAACAAGCTTAATTGGTAAAGGAAACTAATAAAACAAACTAATAAACTAATTAGTAGTCCATATACTAATAGGAGATTTAATTACAATATGACTGTAGAGAACTGTAGACACAATAGGACTGTAGAGTCCTATTCCAATTCAACAACTGTAGTCAAAGAGTCCTATACCAATTGTGCAGGTCAAAGAGTCTCACACGATGAGGACTGTGAGTAAGTCCCATCGTGTGGACTGTAGTGTAGTTTAACACCCCCCTTAAGTTGGAGCACGGGAGAATGTAAGAGCTTCAGCTTGAAACAATATTGCAACGGAAGCAGCAACAATAGAGAGAGCTTCAACTTGAAACAATGTATCAACAGAAGCAGCAACAGTAGTATTAAAGCCGCACAATATTGATCACTGTGAATCAAACAACAACAGTAGCACAAGCTTCACCTTGAACCAATATATCAACGGAAGCAATAGCAGCAGCAGTAGTAAAGCAGCGCAATATAGGTCACTGTGAACCAAACAGCAAACAGCAACACAATATAGGTCATTGATTAATGGAAGATTAAAAAAAAAAAAAAAAAAAAAAGATTTGCAGCAGCAGTAGTAGTAGTAGTGGCACCAGTAGTAGCAGTAGCAGAAGTAGTGGTAGCAATAGTAGTAGTAGCAGCAACAGCAGCACAATATACGTCACTATGAACCAACTAGTAGTAGTAGCAGCACAGTATACGTCATTGTGAACCAAATAGTAGTAGCAGCAGCACAGTATATGTCACTATGAACCAAGTAGTAGTAGCAGCACAGTATAGGTCATTGTGAATCAAGTAGCAGTAGTAGTAGCTAGGGAACCCAAATCAGGAACATGGGATTTGTGGTGCAGTTCAAGAGTTAGTCCAAGGACCAGCCGTGAATGACATCAATGGACCAGCCCAAAGACCAGTCCAGCCAACGCTGTTCACGTGAACACTGTTCACGCGGTACTGTTCACGTGAACAGTATCAACAGAATTTTTGGGAAATATTTTGTTTCACTCTTTTGTTATTTCTTTCCTAAATTTAGTTTAGATTTTATTTTCTAAGTTGATTTATTTTATGAGTCAGTCTTAGTTGTTTCATTGTTTTAGAAACTTTCCTATTCTCTATAAAGGAAGTTTCTGTTTAGTTTCCTAAAAATTGTTTTAGAAACTTTCTACTTTCTTATTCTCTATAAAGAAAGTTTCTGTTTCAATTTGGAGTTCCTATTTTTGTAACTTTTTCCATAGTCTATAAATAAGAAGAAGTGGAATGTTGGCAGTAGAGAGAGTTGGCAAGAGTTTTATTAAAAAATTCTGGTTGAGTATCACTGGTTGTAAGACTCAATCGAAACTCTTATTCTGTTCATTCTCGTTTTCAAATGATACTAGTTTTTTGAAAATTCGTAACTTCTTCATCCATAGTTGGATCACCTTCAAATTTGGGTATGTTATCAAGCATATCCTAGAGTACTTCCCCTCCAAGTTTGAAAACCTTCCAATGGCTGAATTTCAAGATAAGTGAGTTTTCCATAATTTTTATAAATCTGATTTACTAAAATACCTGTTTGAGACCTACGGGCAAGATTGGTTTCGATCCCACCTGTTGGATCAAGTTCTTCTTCTTGGATATTGTTCCTCATATCCTAAAGATCAATGATCCCAATTTTTGAAGCATTCTTACAGACAGATTTGAAGTTGTGGAATTATTTATTTAATTTCAATTACACTTGTTTGTTAAATTTGGGTTTGGACTGAATAGAGATCCTGTAGCAAAGAGGGATCTATGAATTGGATGTGTTGAAACCCTCTTTGCCTTCAATTTGTTTAGGATCAGTTTCCATTATTTTTATCATGCTTATTTTGGACTGAGTAGTATTTTTTTGCGAAAATAAAGAAGTGAAATTTGATCTTTGGAGTGGTGCATCTGCTTATCTTCTCTGATGTTATTTAACTTTAAAATTTAGGGTAGCATTTGTACAATCTACTCCAGTGGAAAATTTTGTACATTTTATGGTTTACATACCTCATTTCTTATCTTATGGTTGAGTTTGGTCTGGTCAATGAATGCTGGCTTTGCCTTTTTCATGTATTTAGTCTGGTTAAGGTTTTACTCATAAAACGTGTTACTTTTTATGAATATGATGTATGCAGGGATAAAGTTGTTGATTTTCATTGGAATGCTTCTGATCCATGGACAATTGTTAGTGTATCTGATGATTGTGAGAGTACTGGTGGGGGTGGCACATTGCAGGTAATGGGTATTTCTTAGTCCATGGTACTTTTTCTTTCTGCACTGGCTTCATCCCTTAAATTGTCATCTGTAACTGCAGAGTGCAGCTTCCAGTTGACCCTGTTTTGTCTCTATACCTATTTTGATCATCTTCTCCAATGATGTTGATACCTTGCCTATTTCTATGATTGATTCTACATTTGATTAGCTTGTTTTCCAGAAAGAAGTTTAGCTATCGGCCACCACTGCTTTATATTTCATACTCAAACTTTGTATGGCATGTTGTTTCTCTCCCCTATTCCCTATACTCTGACCATAATATAACTGTTCTCAGACCTGCCTAGGCCTAGCTGAATCAACCCAGAACCTTTGATCCCGTTGCCAAAACAGGTGGATCAATCCCCTAACCCAGTTACTTGTCTTCTCCAGTGACCTGCTTTGACCAAGTGGAATTTTGGTGAGTTGAGCGATTCCATTGATCAGTCAAAGATGGTGATCTAGTCAAGAACAGGTTAAGCACCAGGCCAGGCCCTGGAACATTTATATCAGTAATAGAGGAATGGTAGCAATATGCCCATATGGAATATGGGCTTTTATGTTTTGTCCAGGAAAGCCCCTATATGGAACTTAGATGATCAACTTTTGCTGGGATGTATTACAGTAATAGGTGCTCATGGAGAAGGTATACTGTGAACTATCAGATATCCATTAAAATTGCAATCCCTGCCAGCTTGTGGAGCTAATTCATGTTTTTCAGCATTGTTTTTAGTCCCCTTTATGCCAGATATATTTCACTGCCTATCCGCACTTAAAAATGACATGATCTTTAGTCAAGTGCTTCGATTCGTATATTTGCTTTCAATATGGGTAATATGATGGCAAAGTCTCTCTCTGTCTCTGTCTCTCTCTCTCTCTCACACACACACACACACACACACACACACACACGCACACACATATATGTGTGTGTGCATGCAGTGGCGTTTTTCTTTTATTTTCTTCTTCTCTGGTAGTTTCTGTCTCAGTGCCTTCTAAATGCTTCTCTTTGCTCAGATATGGCGCATGAGTGACTTGATTTACAGACCAGAAGAGGAGGTTCTTGCTGAGCTGGAGAAGTTCAAATCGCACATACTGACATGCTCATCAAAAACTTGAGCTTGCAAGTGAGTGAAAATTTCACAAGATGCTGAATGTATTGGAGCCATAATTTGTGTGAAACACTTCAATGTTGTCACTGAGGCAATGCCCTGCGATGGGTATATGACTACCCTTACCTCATTTAAGACCATAGAATTGAGTGTTGGTGTAACTGAATTTACTTCGGTAGAATAGATATTGTGGCTAGTACATTCTCTTAGTTGGTAGGCCATTGTTAACTGCTTCACTGTCTTGAACTAAATGAATTTCATACAAGGTTGGAGTTAACCCACTTGGGTTGATTGATATGATTGCGTTTGTGGTTTCTTTATCCACCTTAATATGTGGAGGTATGGCTGCAATGATGAAGAATGATTTCCTTGGGTGCTTCCATTCTCTTTTAGGGATTTTTTTGGGGGGAGGGTGTTGGAAATGGAGAATCGTCTTTCTGCTTGACAGGTGGATCAAGTACTGTTTTTTGGGGTTAAATTGCCAAATGCCTTTCCCAGGCATGGTGGACCACGATTGGGGCTAAGTATTGCTAGAGAATCCTGGGCTTGCGTTCGACCCATTGTAAATTATCTTGAGCTGAATGTTGGAGGCATTGCGGTTGTCCACTTACAATAAATGTAAAGGAAACGATCTGGTACTTGATATGAGTTCCATTTCTTGCAATGACTCCATTTGAATTTGTTAGTTGTGGAGACGCAAAAGATGGTGATAATCAGGTAGATGAGCTGTTGCGTGTGGCAGTATATTGCCTTCCTCGCTGCGGATGCATTCTTATGCTGTGCTTGGCCTTCGTCTTCAGTTTGGTCCAAATTATGTTCCAGCGTGACCCACAATGTTTATTTTGGTAAACGACCTTGATGGTTGAAATGCATGGTTACCATGCCGCTTTTTTTTAGGCACATCTGCAGGCCACATGGATAGTTTTAGTAATTGAGGTTACGTTTTGTTGCTGTGGAATGAGATGGGAGTGGGTCTATGTGATGAGAAGGCCTGGTGCCTACCTCACTGGTTGAGATCTCAGCTTGGAAAAGGTTAAAAGGTGAGTTCAAAGCTTTCATAGCTTCAGAAAAATTTTAAGCAGTACCACCAGGTTCCATTACGGTTAGATGGGATATATGGGGTCCTCAACACATTGATCTATTCACTTTTGCTGATAGGGTAAGGCAGCGGCTATCACATCGAATGCAGATTTATGTTGGACATCATGAATCTATTGAAGATTCTTTTAAATGTTAGGCGAAAGTAGTAGTTGTTCATTGTGGGAGAAGAGAACACCCACGGATTGATTTTGTAATAATTACCTACCCCCAATGATCTGAAATGTCCTTGGTTATCCCAGAGCCCTATACATGAGCGACAATGGCTACCAGCGTGGGTGAAGGAAAACTGGATCCTAAATATTATCTTTTTGCCCACACATGTTGTAAGATCCATCATGAATTGTAGCCACTGGACATTCATTCAAAGGCAGTGAAGGTAAGAGCTTTTTTGTCATCCTACCCGAAGCAAACAGTTGGGTGATTCTATAAATGGGATGCCTTTAGTTTACGATTAGGCATAGATTGCTACAGAGCATTCTTGCCTCTTTAAGTTGAAGGCTGATTTTGGTCTAGAAGCTTATTAAAGAAATACAAGAAGGTGGGGATCTTGATTCTGTCATTGAGAGGAATGATTTGGTAAATGTTGCTCGAAATCTACCATATTTGTCCATTTACAATATTCTTTCCTTTCTCTTCTCAACATATATTTGGTGTGATCTTCTCCATCAATTCTACTTTGATCAAGATCCATTGTATCCTTTCTTTTACACTATTCTTTCCATTCTCCACTTAACATATTTTTGGTATGGTTTTTCAATCAATTTTATGTTGAGCAAGATTTACCAAATGAATGAGGATACCCATCTTGTATTTTCTCATCAGAGGTCTAAGGCTTGGGTGACTGAATGGCAATTTCAAGCACATATGGTGTTTTGATGATTGATATAGAATGCATGTGGACATGGAATTCTAATGGCAAAAGAGTTATACGTGTAATAGCTATAATGATTACAAAAATTTCTTTTTAAAATTTAAAAAATTTCATTTTCTTTCTCTTTAATTTCCCTTGCAATCAATCAGAGTCAAATTATATAATAAATTGAGATGGGATTCATATAGAACTTGTAGGGGGAGATTCCAGTATTGGGTCGTCCCTCAATTAGTTTTGGCAGAAATTGTTGGATTTGCATCCTCTCCTCCCAGTGTCCTGGATGGCCGCCACGTGGCTCTCAGTGAATCCGAGACCCACGTCCGAGCTGACACCCAGTCGACAAGCCAAGCCGATAGGGGGTGTCGGCTCAAACGTGGGTCTCGGATTCACCCGAGAGTAATGTGGCGGCCATCCGAGATAGATTACCACGTCCTCCCAAAACCACTGGGAGGAGACGATGTGAATCCAAAATTGTTTGCCTTCTGGTGTGAGGCAGCATCATTCTCTCCCTCTTGCCTGAGCCCTATCTCCAAAAAGAAAAGTTCTCCAAGAATTACGTTATCCCTATTACCGAATGAGGTAATCAAACATATGAGAAAAAAGAAAGAAAGTCTAGTAGTATGGCCATAAAGATTGTTATGTCAGAAGTCTATGATAAGTTTGCATTTGTTAGGACCCTTCTGCTGTGGACATTAACATGTTGAAACACTCAGTTTTGCTGTTTTGCCACTGGTTTTTGTAGGTGGTTATTAGGGTTTTAAAAAACCAGCTATTGTAGGAAGCCCCAGTGAAAACAAACAAATATCTCAAGAAAGATACCAGAACAGGCCTGCAAACTTCTCTTTGAAACAGTGTTTATGTAAACAGAACTCTTTTTCACCTTGACATCAATATGGTTGAACCAGTTCTGCTACATCTTCTGAATTCATTGTCTTTATCATGCTTCTAATCAATTGCTCTGAGATAACAATAGTGCTCTGCTACTTCCAGTTGTGAAGTGAAGATTACCTATTTGAATGCAGGATCCTCTGCTCTCTATCTTTTCCTCTACTTCCCACTTGTTAAAACAAGTTGAAAATAACACAGGTGGTGTCAGTTATCTTTTACTTTGGGTACATGTTGCCTGTGTCCTATGCATTCTTTGTCTTGAGTGGAATGATTGGCTTCTATGCTTGCTCCTGCTTTGTCCGGAAGATATACTCCTCAGTGAAAATTGACTGAATAGACTGAGGAAGCACCAAAATTGAGATTTGAAGTTAGAGGTTTGGGGGAGGAAGGGGAAAAAGATCCTTTGTAGTGAGGTTTCCACCCACTCAAGATGGATCGGCATGTATTTCGATCCACTCAAAGTGTATCGTGTTACACGTGGATTCAAATTTGAATAGTTGAGATCTTCATTACACGGGTGGCCTCAGTACAAAAGATCCCAATCCAGAAAGAGGAGAAGGCTGTGCTCTTGCTAGCTGTGCAGGAGGAAGTGTAGTCTATACAGCTGGAGGGTTTCCTGCTGATCTCCCCGAACTGTCATTTCTTAAATGGTAGCATAGTTTTAGTAATCCATATCGGACTGGGTATTGACCGATGCCAAAACTGATCCGATACTGGTACAGATCAGTGGTAGGATCGGATCAGTGGTAGGATCAATTGGGTAGGGACTAGGGAAATGTGACCCTGATTAAAAACTACTCGGCCAGTACCGATTACTGAATCCTTCGGTAGGATGTTGGCTTGGCTAGCTTCTCTTCAAGGGCTGGAATTTTATTTTTTTATTACAATTTACAAAGCTGTTCCCTTGGAAATGATTGGATGCGTTGTTAATCTTTAGGGTGGATAATGTCTGAATGGGTATTTTTGTTTTCATGTTCATCTTCTTCGCTTTTGGCATTTATCAGTTAATCATAAGAACTTGACTGGATTTGTCCTATCATTGAAGCCAAATTATTATTGTGATAAAGACTAGGATGTTATTTTTCCAAATGTCACAAGGCATTTATTTTGTCACCAGTTCTCAGGTATTGCTCATTTATTCGTCTCCCAAGGTTCAAGTATTTAGAATCGAGATCAGCTTGGGATCGGTTCTATCTACCCTATTCTTGCCTTATATTATTCGGGGTCACCTTTGCCAATCATGTCGAATCGATAGCTGCTTGGGATCCCTAAAACATTGTTTTCTCCCAAGTTTTGAGTTATAACATTTTACAACAAAAAAAAGAAAAAAAATAAAACAAAGGTAGATTACGTTCAGGGTATCTAACGTTTCAAGTAATTGCATCAGAAAAAAATAAAATAAAGGCTAGGTTATGTCTAGGGTATCTTAACGTTTCAAATAATTGCATCAAAGGTATCTAATTTTTAATAAATTGTGTTTGAAGTGCCTAAATCAGTTTAAGGCTATATAAAACAAGACAAAATTTCAAATTTACCCATTGCCTTACATGTTACAACATGATTTGTCCTTCTATTCTCAAGCATCATCTAATCCGATTGTTTTCCACAAATGTCGGATAATTGTTGCAATTATCCTGTCAAAGAGCATGTTGGAGTTAGACTAATGAAGTTGTCGGATTTTGGCAAAATTCTGATGATTTTTTTTGTACGTTTCATCTCATATGCTTGTTTCCTTCCAATTGTCATCTCTCGTGGAAAAAATTTCACCAGAAACACGTTGGAATCCGGCAAGTTTACCGGCCGAAAGAAAAAGGTTCGGTGAAATAAGTGTACTAGACGAAGTAGCAATAAAAAATATCATTGGAATTTTGAGGGAATCCAACCAAAAATTCATCAAAATCTCGCAAGTTCACTGGCTGGATTCCGACTAGACAGTTGCTTCAATTGTTTAACATTGATGGAAGACACTCCAATTAGATGATACTCCGATTGTTGAACATTAATGGAAGAGACTCGAATTAGATGATGTTTGAGGATGAATGAAGTAATGGTGGTGTAACATGAAAACCAACGGATAGAATTTGAATTTTGATTTATTCTACATAGCCTTAATCTGATTTCATTCAGTTTGTCTCACCAGTATAGTGGGAATCAATTTTCCCCACATTCTTTCTCGCCCGACCCGAAAACCACCAACTGCCTCTGCACTTCTGATTGTCTGCCATGATGTAATGATACGGTATTGTACGATAAGGTAACACAGATCTGACGGTTGGCAGTAGGAAGCCAACTGGCCAACAAGACTTGCAGAAGGAGAAACTCAGTTTCCTTGTCCACGTGTCAATAGATGCTTTATTTTGATATTTTCCAAACGTGAGAAAATATGTGTAGGCGGGCCCCACTTTATTTTGGGAATACAGGTGCGGCTCCCATGTGACCAAAAGATCTATCAACCGGTCCCATCTTTCCTCCCACCAAATATCCAAATGTCGCCGCCAAAACCAACAAAGTCCGACTCTCGATCGATCACAGGCATCCGTACGATGTGAGATATCTTCTTTTTCTCTCTTTCTTCTCTTGTCCATTCTCTCTCTTCTCTCTCTCTCTACTTCTGCTTCTGCTGCTACTGTTGTCCTTTCTGCAGTAGCTACAATGGCAGATCGTGATTCGAGACCAGATGTCTTGGAAAGACAAAAGATCCACTGGCAATGGGACCCATCAAAAATAGACAAATCATTAATTATGGGCGTGAAGAGGTGATTAACTTTTCATTCTTTTTTTTTTTTTTTTTTTCCTTTCGGACAAACAGTGTGTTTGACTACCCCATTCCGAAATGACCGGATTCAGTTTTCATTTCTACGAAATACCATCTGGATGCATGCATCATGGATTCTATTCCACAATGCAAAATTCAAAAATTTCCCATTTTAAAATAGTCATGGGAGGAATTACAGTAGTCGTGATTCAAGAACCGAAGTTCATTCGGGATGTTCATTATTAAGTAAATATTGATTATTGAATCACGATGGAAGAGATTGAATAACAGGAGAGGAGAAGAACCATTTTCAATTTGATTGCTGGACAAGTCAATCCGCTGTGTTTTCAAAACGTTCAAAAGCCATAATTTGAGGGGTATATCATCGTTTCATATTTAATTTACATGCATGTGTTGAAGAAGTTGCAGCGGGAATTGGTCCGTTACTGGTGTTATTTGTTTTTTTTTTTAATATATATGGTGAGCGATAGAGCATTCTAGATGGTATGAATCACACTTATCATGTGAGAAAAATCTTTTGTATTAATGGCTAATTAATTAAAATCTAAGTTTTATTGATAAGGGAAGAGTGTTGTGAGGAGACGTTTCCCATAATGTTAGTCTGGGAAAAAAATGGTAACATCGATATAGTATTATACAGTCAAAGAGGAGAGAGAAAGAATGCTAAATAAAAAACAGTAGAAAATGTAAAAAATGTGAGAGCCGTGGAAATAAATCCATATATTGATAGCTGACAATGACAATGTGATAAAAAAAAAAATGGATTCACATTGTTTCTTCTCAATGGTTCTGGAAGGACACGGTAATTTGCGTCGGATGACTGTCACGTGGTTCTCGGATGAATCCGAGATCCATGTTCTAGCAGACACCCTTTGTCCGCTCAACTTGTCAGCTAGGTGTCGGCTTGGCCGTGGATTTTAGATTCACCAAGAGCTACGTGGCGGCCATTTGGGATGGATTACCGCTATCCTCCCAGAACCAGTGGTTCTAAGAGGAGAGGATGTGGATTAAAAAAAAATGCGATCTACCGCTCAATTTTAATAGATCAAATATTTTTTTAATTGATAAGTTTAATATATTTTAGCAAATTCTATTTTTTTTTGGATAATTTTCATCACCGATGATGGTGTTCCAGAGACAACAATAATTCTTTTCTACCCCTCACGCAATGGCGTGGCGAATATAAGACAAATGATATGAATGTAAATGCATCTGCCAAACAGAAAATTAAAATTAAAATTTAAACTGAGGATTAGGGATGTTTAAGTAATTCTCTAACCTATTGTTGGGTTTTCCTCCTCACCCATGTGGGTGGTGGGACCCACATGTTCCTTTACAGGAAGAAAACTCATGCAAAAAAATCCTCTCCCGCACGCCAGCCAGCAAGCCAAACATTTGACGGGCTGGAATACACCGGCACACATACCAATGTATTCCAACCCGTCAGATGTTTAGCTAGCGGGCTGACACGTGGGAGAGGATTTCAGTCTGAAACTCATATATAACTGTATACGGCAATTTTGCAAACCGACCTTATTCTCCTCTGTTACCATATATAAAGTAAAAAGGGCAGTGGTGTTTAACTATTCTCACATTCTTGAGTTTTTATAAAGCCAGAGAGAAATCGAGAGTTCTCTGGTATGAAGGGAAAACTCTCAAGAGGAAAACCAAGAGCAGAGAAAGGAAGAAAACCCAATATTCTTGAGTGAAAAGAAAAATCAGATTTGTCTTCGTTCCTCTTGTGGATAGATACTCTTATACTTATACATGCGATGTGATGATATTTTCCTTTTTTAGGGAAGAGAGAAATGTGGTAGTTTTTCTCAGTGATTGTTCGTCGGCATTGAGGTGAGAGTATTCTTATATTCTTGGATTACCACTAATTATTTTGATGAGTTATTGTATTACCTAAGAGTGAATTATTTTTCTTAGAGATTGGTAACCTCTAGCTGTGATTAGAGAATATTGTATTGTGTACCCATTATTATCATAGTGGAGATTTATCTGGACTACGCCTTGTGATTTTTTCCCTTTCACTTTGGAAGGGTTTTTCACGTAAGAATTACTGTCTCTTGTGGTTTGATTGTCTCTATTTATTTTTGCTGCTATATCTCCGTTTATATTTTTGTAGTTGTGTATTTCCATTGGTTTGCATACAGGAGGAAAAAGTCTTGTATTTTCTCTAACAAGTGTTATCAGAGTCAGGCTCTATAACTGTGTGTGAACAATAGAGGGAACCCTGACAAAGATGATTAGTTTGAATGAGAGCAACTGGAAGATTTGAAAAGTCAAGATGGAAGACCTATTATATTGTAAGGAATTGTACGGACCTGTACAGGGTGATACGATAAAATCAAAAAAATTGTCTAATACCGAGTGGAAGACCTTGGACCGAAAAACTATTGATTTTATGCGACAATGGTTAGACGATACAGTTTTCCATCATGTTTCCACAAAGACATTGGCAAAGTCACTGTGGAGTAAATTAGAAGGTCTATATGAAAGAAAGACTGTTGGTAATAAAATGTTTCTGATCTGAAAGCTTATGAACCTGAAATACAGAGATGGACACTCAGTTGCAGAACATTTAAATGAGGTACAGAGTATTGTGAATCAATTATCCTCCATGGATATTGTATTAGAAGATGAGTTACAAGCCTTATTACTACTCAGTTCATTACTCAACAGTTAGGAGACACTAGTGGTGTCTCTTAGCAATTCTGCACTAGATGAAAAAATTACAATGAGTCAAGTAACAGGAAGTCTGTTGAATAAAGAAATAAGAAGAAAGTTTTCGAATTTATTTTAACAAGAAACACTTGTCACAGAAAGCTGGGGGAGAAGCAAATACAGAAAATCCCAAGGCCATAAAAAATAAAAAAAGAGATTCAAATAAAGACAAGGGGTCACATGTTACTACTGTAAAAAGGTAGGACATATGAAAAAGGAGTACATAAAACTCAAGAAAGATTCCAAGAAAGAAAATGGAAAAGAGAAAAACGAAGATACTACTGCAATCAACTCAGATAGAGACACAATTATTATCTCAAGTTGTGAAGAATCTTAACTCACATTTTCATGTCACGACTTATATTGGATTGTTGATACTGGTTCTTCATACCATGTTACTCCTCGCAGAGAATTATTTATCTCTTACAAGACAGGTGATTTTGGTATTGTAAGAATGAAAAATAATGTTTTTTAAAAATTATGGAAATAGGTGATGTGAGTATTGAGGCAAATATTGAATGTACATTGACTCTCAAGGATGTGAGACATGTTCCAGAACTCCGTTTAAATTTGATTTCTATAGAAAAGTTAGATATAGAGGGTTATGACAGTCACTTTGGTAATGGTCAATAGACGCTTACCAAAGGTTCTCTAGTGGTGGCATGAGGGAAAAAATACTATACTTTGTATAACATAAAATTACAAGTGTGCAAGACTGAAGTGAATACAACAGAGGATGAATCCGCTATAGATTTGTGACATCGACGACTTGGTCACATGAGAGAGAAAGGGATGCAGATCCTCACAAAAGGTAACATTCTTTCAGACATGAAAGGTATGCCTCTGAATCGCTATGTTTATTGCTTTGTTGGTAAACAACATCGTGTTACTTTCATGAAACATTATCTTCATAGAAAGAGAAACATATTAGAATTGGTATATTCTGATGTTTGTGGTCCTATGAAAGTGAAAACAATTGGTGGTGCCTCTTACTTTGTTACTTTCATAGATAATGCTTTTACAAAAATATGGACATATGCTTTGAAAACTAAAAATCAATTTTTGGATGTGTTTAAAAATTTTCATGCTATGATTGAAAGAGAAACAGAAAAATCTTTAAAATACATTCGTATAGAAAATGGGGGTGAGTTCGTTGGTCTATTTGACAAGTATTGCAGTAATCAAGGTATTCAGCATGATCAAACAATTCTCAAGATCCCATAGTATAATAATGTAGCAGAAAGGATGAATCGCATTATTATGGAAAGGATTAGGTGTATGCTTTCACAGGAAAAGTTGGCACGGTGTTATTGGGGAGAAACGATGCGTACTACAGTCTATTTGAATAATTTATCTCCATCATCTCCCTTGAATGGAGATGATCTGAGAAGGCGTGGAGCATGAAAAATGTTTCTTATGATTATTTGAAAGTATTTGATTATAGGACATTTGTGCATGTTTCAAAAGATGAGCGGTCAAAGCTTGATGACAAGTCACAACACTATGTTTTCTTGGGATATGCAGATGAACAATTTGGATACAAGTTATGGGATCCAGTTGAGAAGAAAGTTATCAAAAGCAGAGATGTTATCTTTCTTGATAATCAAACAATTGAAAACTTCGAAAAAATTGAAAAACCTCCGCCATTTATTGATGACCTGATATTATTGATCCAGCTCCTCTACCTATGGTAAATGATGATGGGAGAGATGTGTAAAATGATAATGGTGGTGTTTCTACAGATGATACAGGTGATGATGAATAGGTGATGATGAAAAGGGGGAATAACCCCCTTCAGAGCCACCAGTTGAGCCTCAATTGAAAAGATCTATCAGCGAGCGATAACCATCTACCAGGTATCCACCAAATGAATATATTATGCTAACAGATGCAAGTGAATCAGATTGCTTTGAAGAAGCATAAACTGATGAGCATAAAATTGAGTGATTAAAAACTATGCAAAAAAAGATGAATTCTTTGTATAAGAACCACACTTATGATTTTGTGAAGCTACTTAAGGGTAAGAAGACACTCAAGAATAAATGGGTATTCAGGTTTGAAGATCGAGCAAAATAGCTCACAACCAAGGTATAAGGCAAGGTTGGTTGTGAAGGGTTTTGGACAAACAAAAGGACAAACAAAATGAATTGACTTTGATGAGATTTTCTCTCCTATTGTGAAAGGAGAAAATGTCATCTATTTGAGTTGTGTTGGGTTTAGCTGCAAGTTTGAATTTGAAAGTTCAACAACTTGATGTCAAGACAGTCTTTTTCATGATGATTTAGAGGAAGTGATTTACATTGAACAGCCAGAAGGTTTCAAAGTTAAAGGTAAATAACACATGATTTATAGGTTAAGGAAGAATTTGTATGGTTTGAAACAGACTCCAAGACAATGGTACAAGAAGTTCGATTCATTTATGATGGATCATGAGTACACAAGAACAATAGCAGATCATTATGCGTTTATGAAGAATTTTTTTGACGGTGATTTCATTAGTCTTTTACTTTATATTGATGACATGTTGATTGTTGGACAAGATGTCAATAAAGTTGACAGGTTGAAGAAAGAGTTGAGCAAGTCTTTTGGCATGAAGGACTTGAGACCAGCACAACAAATCTTAGGCATGAAGATCTCTCGTGATAGGAAAACAGATAAAATTTGGCTATCACTAGAAAGGTACATACGGAAAGTGCTTGAAAGATTCAATATGGCGAAAGCAAAGTCCTTGAGTTCCCCACTTGCAGGTCACTTTTGATTGAGTAGTGAGCAGGACCCTTCAACTGAGTAAGGAAGAACAGAAATGAAGAAAATTCTCTATGCATCAGCTATAGAAAGTTTAATGTATGCCATGGTATGTACAAGATCTGATATTGCATATGCAGTTAGAATTGTAAGTAGATTTCTTACCGATCCTGGCAAAGAAGCATTGAAAAATAGTCAAATAGATTATGAAATATCTCAGAGGTACATCCAATGCATGTTTATATTTTGGTATTGATAAATCTGTGTTACAGGGGTACACAGATGCAGATATGGCAGGCAACATCAACTCAAGAAAATCAATGTTAGACTACTTGTTTACCTTTGCAGGGGGAGTAGTGTCATGGCAGTCCAAGTTATAGAAGTGTGTCACTTTGTCAACAACAGAAGCAGAGTATATTGCTACAGTGGAAGCTTTCAAGGAGATGTTGTGGATGAAGAAGTTCATTCAAGAACTAGGTCTGACACAAGACAAAAGACAAGTACATTGTTCATTGTGACAATCAGAGTGCCATTTACTTGAATAGAAATCCTAGTTTCCATTATAAGACTAAACATGTTGATGATAAGTATTATTGGATTTAGGATATATTGGAATAGAAGCAACTACAGGTTGAGAAGATCCATACTGACAAGAACAGTGCAGATATGATGACAAAACATTACAAAGGACAAAACAAGACTTTTGCAGAAATATGATAGGTTTGGGTTTGACAGATCCCCGCTCGTGAGTTAGAGGGGGAGTTTGTTCGGTTTTTTCCTCACCCACATGGGTGGAGGGACCCACATGTTCCTTCGTAGGAAGGAAACTCATATATAAGGCGGTTTTGCAAACCGACCGTATTCTCTTATCTGTTACCATATATAAAGTAAAAAGGGCGGTGGTATTTAATTATCCTCACATTCTTGAGTTTTTATAAAGCCAAAGAGAAATCGAGAGTTCTCTAGTACAAAGGGAAAACTCTCAAGAGGAAAATTGAGAGCTGAGAAAGGAAGAAAGCCAGTGTTCTCGAGTGAAAAGAAAAATCAAAATTTTCTTCATTCCTCTAGTGGATAGATACTCTTATACTTGTATGTGTGATGTGACGGTGTTCTCCTTTTTTAGGGAAGAGAGAAATGTGATAGTTCTTTTCAGTGATTGTTACGTCGACATCGAGGTAAGAATATTCTTGTATTCTTGAATTACTACTAATTGTTTTGATGAGTTATTGTATTACTCAAGAGTAAATTATTTATCTTGTGATTAGTAACCTCTAGCTATGATTAGAGAAGATTGTATTGTGTACGTACCTATTATTATCATAGTGGAGATTTATCTAGACTAGGTCCTGTGATTTTTTTCCTTTCACCTTGAAAGGGTTTTGCATGTAAAAATTACTGTCTCTTGTAGTTTGATTATCTCTATTTATTTTGCTGTTATATCATTGTGTATATTTTTATGATTGTATATTTTCATTGATTTGCATAGAAGATAAAAATCTTGTATTTTCCCTAACACCTATAACATGTTAGAATGGGTATGTACAATTATGCCAAACTGACAAATACTTATGAATATCAGGCGTGGGCCTACATGAGAATAGTTAACTACAAGTATTTATGAATTTCAGTAGTGGAACTTCCATGAAAATTTTCCAAATGACAAACTCTCGCCATTAAGATGGGTTGCAGGCTCTAAGGATGGAGGTGTTCTCTCTCTCTCTCTCTCTCTCGCTCTCGCGTTATCATTGTTAGGTTGCCTAACAACTCATTTATCTTATTCACCCTCTCATTTCTCGTCACGAGACTATAATAATGTTATACAATACCTTCCAGTATCAGACTTGTCACTTTCATAGCTTCTTGTGTTGTTATTTGACATAACAGTCACCCACCCTGTCTTCTACGGTCGGTCACTGTAATCTCTTATTTATCTCTCTGTTTATTGAGAACATCGAAAAAGGAGGACAAAATTTTCCTTGAAACAAAGATATTGGTGCTGGGGTCGCCAGGGGAAGAGATGAATTTCAGATCTCTGCTAGCTGTCCTCGTCGTTGATCTCTACTAATAGGTTTTACTTAATAGGTAGGCCTGAATCTGGAATCCGGACCCTCTCCCCACATGGTAACCACCCATGCACCCTTGCATAGTACGATCTAAGAGAAGTTTGCACTGATTACGTCAATTTAATATTGCAAATAACAAACCATTTCATTCTCTTAGCAAACATTTACAAAAAGAGCATTGTCGTCTCAATAAATGGACTCCCAAAACAGGGAAAATCGAGAAATGGAAAAATAATGTTCAACAATCGACTTACAAAAGGACCATCGTCTACGATTATGGAGAAACTCAAGAAATGGAGAATTGACAGTTGTGATCGGCCATCCGCCCAGTGGGGGGAGAAAGGCAACATCAAAGAAATGATTACCATTAGCATCAACGACTCTAATGGACGATAGCTTTGGAGCTGGGGCTTGCATCACCTGACCACGGCAACCCTTGTTCAATTTCACTGACCACGACCACTTTCATTTCACTCTGAGGAATGTGGAGAGCTGATCACAGTGGTGATTGGCCTAGCGGGGGAGAAAGACAAAGTCAAAGAAGTGATTGCCATTAGCATCGGCAACTCCAATGGGCAATGACGATATTAGCCAATAATATACCCAATTCTCATGTGATTGCCTTTTCTGTTGGTAACAGACTCAGTGGCATCAACCGTGGTGCCACAAAGCACAACCCTATTTTTTTTTATTTTTAGACAGGAGATTTATATATATTTTTTTCATTAAGCCTTTGTTTGGTTGCAAGGAGAATTAAAAGAAAAGAAAATGAAATTTTTATACTTTAAATGGAAACTTCTATAATGGTAATACAATATGATGGTATAAGACGTAAAATTTATTTTACATTTCTTAACATATTTAATAATGATACTTGTAAAATATAAAATTTATTTTCCTTTTCAAATGGGAAGGATTTAGATTTAAAGTGATGTGTATGTTAATAACTCAATGTGGATTAATTTAAAATAAATTATATAGTAATGTGATAGCATAATTATTATAAAAGTTTCCATTCAAAGTATAAGAATTTCACTTCCCATCCTTTTAATTCCCCTTGTAAACAATCAAAGCCTAAATGTTATTACCAAAAATAAAAATAAAAAATCAAAGCCTAAATGTGAAGAGATTCCCACCCATAAGATTCACACAAATTCCTTAGAGTCCAATTCCTCTACGTGTTAATGTATCCTATGTGCACAATCAGGGGATGACATCTTACCTTCCCTAACATTTACGAGATCTGTAGGTTAGTGTATCTTCTATGTGATTCCATCTCTGTCCATAGGATGTGGGACTCATACTAGATGGAATCACGTGAAAGATGCATGTAAGTATATGTGAACCATGCCCAATGGGATATAAGATGGGTATCTGTAGAAACAAAGGACATGTTTTCCTTAGATCCCCATATCTGATATGCAACATACACCTAGGCATAGATGAATATTCTCAATACCATATTCCGGTATAATAACTTGAAAAAACCTAATTCATTATACGTAGCTAGACTCCCATTTAATTTCTCCAACCCACGAATAAAAATATTCCTCATCACCATAGGCACAAATTGTTGTAATTTTAATGTTTTGGATTTATTAGATTCAAAATATTATTTTGTTATTTTTTATGTGGTATTGAAAATGTGTGTCTCTTCCTAATAGACATTTTTATAAGAGGTGTTAAAAGGGTGTGTTTCTTTTTAATAGGCACCTAAATGATCAATAGATGTGGTTATTGGTGACATGTCTAAATGGACAATAGACATGTCTGTTTGTAGAGACATGATTACATTTTTTGAAAACAACCATTGGTGGTGTCTCTTCTTCTCCTATATATAGAGAGAAGGTTTAACCCATAACGATGATGATGTAACTTAGTTTTGACAATCCCATTAGAATTAATTTAACTTTTATTTATTGAGCATAGCATTTTGAATCTCTAAATAAACCATGAAAGTAAGTTCAACACTTTTCGATTTTGAGAGTTGTTCTATCTTGAAAATTGATTCGCATGGAACCTAATTTGCAGTATAGGGGACGATTACGATTTTAAAGAGAGTAGTCTTGACTGCAACTCAACCTTACTGTTCGTTTGCTGCATGTGATACATCAATTTAATGGTGGTTTTGATATATATTTTGGTGAGTATATGGATGCTTACATGAAGTATTTGAATAAGATAATTTTTAATTATTTATATTTCTATATCTCTTGTTCATCTTATGTTTATGTTTAAGATGATGTTTTTTGTGCATATTTACGACAGTTTATGGTGAAAAAAACACTTCCCTTTGGGATCCAAATCTTCTTTTGCGATTGATCCAAGAGGTTGGGGATCAGTCGATGCACCTATCAATACATGGGAAAATAAATAGGCTGAAATCCCGCCCTTGAGTCGGCATGAGATGATTTGATTGCCTCTCCTTTGACCGTGTGAAAAGACCGTGTGAAAAATACAAATTTCTTTTTGGATAAGCTTGAAAAGTAAAACTTAATAGAGCTGGGAAGGAAACAGAGAAATAGGACCCAGTTGCTTGGCTGGGAAGAAAGGAGAGAGAGAGAGAGTAAGGGCAATATAGTCAGGTAGAAAGTGTTAAAAACGCGGTTCTCGAGGCAGCTTAAATTACCCAAGATAGCCTTCCCACCGACATCTCGCATTTGGAACTCTTTGACGTTGGGGTGCGGTTACTATTCAGTTCCCGCCAATTCTGCCACAGTGATACACAGAACTCTGCCACGTCGTCCCACCTACTCTACTTGTCCTACGTGTCACTACCTACCTGCCACCCTGGCAGAAACTCTCCCTACTTCTATCCCCTATATATATATATATTTATATTCCTCTCTTTCTTCGTTCAACACTGTTTCAGTGTTTCTCTCTCTCTCTCTCTCTCTCTCTCTCCCCCCCGGCGATCCTTCCTCCCTCCTCTTCCCCTTGTCTTTTGCGCTCTTCCCAGGAAACAAGACCAAAAAAAAGATGAAAGAGATTCGCAAAAGGCCTGAAACTGAAGTGTCAGACGAAATGGTCGGAAAACGTCCACGAACGCCATCGCTGTCTGAAGCAGAGGACGAATACGAGGAAGAGCTGTTGTTGGCTGGGCTTCTCGTGGATGAAGCGACACTTATGGAGGTGATGAAGGTGCTGGAGAAGGAGATAAGCTGCCCTGCAAATGCTAATAATAGCAACCCTTCTTCATCTGTGATGTACTCGCCATCGTCTTCTTTTGTGACGATCAACGGCAACGAAGAGAGCTGTGGGCCCTCCTTCTCTGACTCGGCATCCACTCTGATGGCGAATGTCGATATGGGTGGTATCAGTATTTCATACTTCATGGGCCCCGTCAATGAAATGCCCATTCCTAGCAGTGGGTCCATGGATTTCTCAGCGACGACGGAGGAGCAGTGGTTGACGGAAATCGGAGAAAGTTCTGTTTCTTCCATTTCCGGGGAAGGGATCAACAACGGCTTTGAATGTGAGGTCGAGGAGAGTGACGATGAGTGGTTAGATCGCGTCCTCAATGAAGCTCCTTTTGAGTTTGAGATGTAGACATTGAAATCGATGTTCGAGGTCTTCGAGATCTCTGGGTTTTATGATTCTGTGAAGAAGCTTTTCCCATTTTGTATATAGAGCATAGTTTGTAGAGAGAAATAGATAGAAAAAGAAGATACAGAAAGGAAAAAGGGAAAGGGGCTACTGATCTCTTCCTCTTATTAGGTACTGTGTAGTTGTAGTACTGTGTCTGAGTCTTCTTCTCTTTTTTTTTTTTTTTTTTCTTTTTCCTCTTTCTGTTAATCCTTGTGAACATCAACATGTGAAGTGAACAGAAATGAATGATACAGTGGTATAGTGGTTTCTGCAACTTACTTTTTCCTTTTCTTTTTTCCTTTCTTCTTCATTCATGGAGAGAGAGCTTTGGAAGCCTGCTAGTGGAGGGTTTCAAAATTGGGTTTCTAGTGTTTTTATCTCCTTTTTCTGTGAAAGGGAAGAGTATGATTCAGAGTTTTTGTTTCCAGATCCTCTGCATCGACGTCCCGCCATGAATATCTGTATCTGTATCTGTGCTGCTGAGCTTCTGCCATCTGGAGATGGGCCGATGCTCTATAGAAAAATCGTACATTTCCCTTTTAAGCTTCGAGGCGTGCTGAACGAAAAGAGAGCGCTGACAGTTTTTAAAAGAAAAGGAAGGATATTCTTTTAGGAGTATGTTTGGATAATTACTAATTAGGTTGCTCAGATAATTAATGGATTTATTACGATTTCTCTATATACATTTGTTTTTTGGGTAAGAGATTTCTCTATATGCATGGAGTAGGGTTTTCGATCAGTGCATTGAACGGGTTGAGATGCATTGGCCTGTGTTTCGAACATCGATGGACGACTCGATGGATGGTTGATGTGGTTAGGCAATGTGTCGAACACCCTAGTTTGTCCAATGGATGGTTGATGGGGTGGGATGATGTGTTGAGCACCTCAGTTCGTTGAATGAGGATCCGCATCCTCCTCTCTTACCAGTGGTTTTGAGAGGACAGTGGTAACCTGTTCTGGATGGCTGCCACGTGGTTCTTGGTGAATCCGAGACTCATGTCCGAGTTGACACCCAGCCGACAAGCTGAGCCGACATGAGGTGTCGGTTCAGACGTGGGTCTCGGATTCACCCGAATATCATGTGGTGGTCATCCGAGATAGATTGTCGTCCTCCTAAAACCACTGGGAAGAAACGATGTGAATCCATTTAATGAACAATTGGTCAACTCGATGACTGGATGATTGGAGAGGATCCAAATCCCTCACACGATGTTTTATATTTATTTTTTTGTTCTCTTGTGAAAAATTAACAAAAGATCATGTAATTATAACATGCAACATTTTTTTGGTCATTGTTTTGTATGGTTTTCCAATATGAAATGAAAAAATTACTACTCATTACAAAAATGCGTAGGCCAATGACAACTTGTGATATTGACATTATGATTAGTGACTTGCAATTTGAATTTGAAAAATCTTTTTTACACGTAGTCTACATAATTTTCTAGAAATAAGTTCAGGGGCAAAAAAAAATTTAGTCACAACAAATTGTCATTATGTCATTTTTTAAGAATTGACATGTGAAATGATAAAAATCTGTCATCACTGAACAATAAGTGTGTTATATTACCAAGAGGATAAAAATGTAAAATTACAAAAATATTATTTGAGGCTTTAAGGAGTATCAAAAAAAAAATTTCATAAGGTATCAAATAATTTTATAACCAATACCAAAAAAATTTTAACCTTAATTTTTACACCCTTAGTATTAATCACACTTTTTCTTTCGACAAAGTTTAAATTTTGTCATTTATCATGTCTACTGGAAACACATATGAGACAATGACAACTCTTAATAATGACATAATGGTAATTATAGTTACTGTCAAATTATTTTGAAAAATAATTTTTTTTCCAACTTAAAGAATTTGTAAAAATAAGAAACGTGAACTTATGAAAATAAGATACGTGATTCAAAAGAAGGTTACATGCTTTAAATGCACCTATAGATGTATATAAATATTAATAAATTTACAGATGTAAATTCATGTGGTTTTACCTCTAGCTCTATAATTAATTGCAACATGTGATTTTACCCCTAGCTCTATAATTAATTGCAACACATGTAGTTCATGGTCAAAATCAACAAATGAAATGTGGCATGTAGAAGGTCACATGTGGACCATGACCAAACTCAACTAATGAAATGTTGCATCTAGAAGATTATAGTCACCATTCTTTGGTCAACAACCTTAGGATTCACTGGACAAAAAATGAATGGGGAAGAGTTATCTCAGGAAGAAAAGCATGAAAAATGTAATCATCATGATTCTTGATGGAACGGGAAGAGGTATTAGGGGAATTTTAATCCAAACCATGGAATTCCATCTCTAAGAGTGACACTTTAGACCAACGAAACTTTTTGTTAAAGGAGTTGTAGACATTTTCTGTAAGATTTGTTTACAAAGTTCACCCATGAAAGTGATCCATAATTATTCCCAAGAGACCAAAATTTTTAAAATACATATATCATTGCTATCTGTTGGGGGGAAAATTCTGTCATTCTATTTTTTGCTCAGTCGAACTCTATAGATTCAGAAGGCAACGAGGTAAGTGTTAGGAAATTATGACACGCTAACAATGTTACCTCGACACGTAGGACT
The DNA here is from genome assembly GCA_028583415.1 of Protea cynaroides. Lineage (NCBI taxonomy): Eukaryota > Viridiplantae > Streptophyta > Magnoliopsida > Proteales > Proteaceae > Protea > Protea cynaroides. Next base: position 112,622,332 of record CM053276.1, read on the forward strand.
CGACCAACGAGCCACGTGGAGATCCCCTATTCGGCGCAAGAAAGCTCATTCACCAACTCAAACACAAGAACAAAAGGCAAAAGCGGTATTTTGAAAATATACACTATTCACTATAAATAGGGCAAATCCCGAGATTTCAGGTACGAGAATATTTAGTACTCACTGCTCATTCTTGAGATTAACGCTCTAACACCTGGGACGGAGAATCTCATCTTACCCACACATCTTTCTAGAATATCTTCGTGGACTCAACATTGAGCCCATTGACTGTTCACAAAAGCCTAACTTTGGCATCGGAGTGGACCCGGGGCATCTGGCCCGCCTCCCCTTCCCTTTGCTTGTCTTGCAGGTCTAGCCAGCTCGGTGGACCCACAGGACGGATCTGGGCCGAAACACTATCAAATTCTCATGTGTGAAAGGGATGTGGATTTCTAACGATCGTTTTTTGCCATTAAGGATGCATCTTCACGTGTTCCAATGCATTTCAACAGTCCAAATACGACTACAGAAATTGCACAACTGATAAGGAAGGCCTTAAAACATTTATTGCCATAAATTTTATACCCCTCATAATATTCCATACTTTATATTTCTTCGATGTTATTGATGATCTATGTATTGCCACATGAAGTTTCCATGCAATTTGATAGTAAAAGGATAAGTTTCTTATAACTATTTTCCTAACCTATGAAAGATTCTAATGCCACACAAGTAAGTTGTGGCAGCCAGTTACTAATTTCTTTATTATCTATATTATTGTAATTGTACATTCTTAAAAATTCTAAATGATTACTCCCTTCTCTACCAAAAAAAACAATGATTACTCCCTTACCATTTTGATATTTCAACAACTATTACATTTTCCTAAATTTTCTTGATAAATCTCCCCCTTTCTCTCTATCCCATCCTAAAATCTCTCCCTTCCTTGCCTTAAGCAGTGAAACTTCAAGATTGAATGCTTATCAAGTCATTAGAATTGCAGAACAAGTTATTCAAGACATGGATTTAGTTCATGGTATCAGTATCAACATCGGATATGGGTATTGATCAATATCAGTTAGGTATCGTCCATATACTGATGTGACATACTTTTTTTGTATCAATCAGGTGTTGGCTAGGTATCACAGTTCCCACACTGATTCAACTATATTGACTAGGTATTTGTATTGGTCAAGGCCAATACTGTTAAGAATTAATTAATACAATCGATACGATATCGTTACCTTAAACCATGACAGAATATGAGAAAGTCCATTGTTCATATATCAAGTATTATCAGTCAAAATGGAATTAACCAAGTGATAGAGCGACAAAAAATTCCATTTAGGGTGAGACTTGACTTTGGGGCAGAGGACTAGGGGTGCATGTATACATTAAATTTCAATCCCACCTTATACGCACATGGCAAAAATAAATAAACCACCAAGTCAAGTTTAGGTGGATCCATGCAACCATAATAAATTATCATTATGAACATTACTTGTGATAATCATGATAGTATTTAGTTTGGGAGTGTCCCAATCACACCTCCATAGGTGTCTTTAGAAGATGACACTTATATTATCTCGTCTTATTCCCAAAATTTACACATAAAATATACACATTTTTGGAATTAAAATTAGACTATAATACAACCTTATATGTGAACCGTGGCTTCTCCTTCTGGTCATCATATCTATCCAGGGAAGGGTTCCACAAGCTGTTGGTTTGGGGAATCTCCCATGTCATATAAGTTAACATGTAAATATGTGGTCCATAAGGTCAGGGAGGAAAATAAAGAAAAATAAAAATCAATGTTTTGAAAAAGGATAATTATCCATGTAACAATGAATTGTGATGTTTCTAAAAATTACAAGACAAATCAAAGTAATTTATTTTTACGTCTTTTTTTTCTAATCTAATTTGTTCGTTCTTGCTTAGAGTGGGGAGAGCGCACCATAATATCTCGAGTACTAGTACACATGCATGATCATACATAGGATTCATGCCAATACAATAATGTATTTAATTGAATTAGACATTTAAATTTGACACATGGCTAATCTAAATCATGTTTATCTATACAATTGTCGGAATGAACACATCATTTACCCACATGATAGAATAAATACCTAGTGACATTTGAAAAAATAAAACGCCTTTGACAATAATAATTTACCTTTTAAAAGCAAATTTTAATTTGGGAAGATCAAGGTAGAAAATTGTTAAAAAATTAAAAAAATTAAAGAACTTTTCAAAACCCAAAATATATGTTTTTTGAACGTCCATATCCTGTTGGAAAGTCTAATATTTTTCTCCTCTCTAAGGGCCTGTTTAATAAAATTTCAGATTTTGAATTATATGGATTTTAGCTCTAGAAAACCATTTTGGAGTACCAACAATCCTCATTTTTGACGACGGAAATTTTTCGTCACCTAAAATAGGTTCCCTTTGCCATTGATATTTACTGACGAACTAGTTTTCGTAGGTTAAATTCACATTTTCCCCAACGGAGAATATATTCCCATGGCTAAAATATTAAATTTTTGGCCACGGAACTTAATTTTCCGTTGGTAAGAATATCCATATTTACCAACGGAAAATATATTACCGTCTGTAAAAAGTGTATCTTAACAGTGTTTCCTGTGGACTAAACTACTACATTTTGGCCAACGGAAATATAATTTCCACTGAGAAAACTGTGTTTCTTAACCAGCAGAACTTAATTTTTTGTGGGTAAAAATCTGTATATTTATAGAAGGAAAATATTTTACCGTCGATAAAAATAGTAATTTGTTTTGAGAAAATTAGACAGACACCCCCTCTAAACTACATAGAACTATCCTGTTTTTACAAAAGCTACATAGAATACCCATCTAACGATGCTATCATACACTCTCCTCCACACCGTTACTTTCCACTTAACGACAAAAGATCAATTTTTTTAAGACAAAAATACCCTTAAGGAATGTAAAATGACCTAAATCGGCTTATTATTAAGTTCTCCAAAAAAATACCCTAAGTTCATCTTTCTTCTCCATGCCGTTTTCTTCTCGATGATCCAGAGCGTCTGCAAGATTTTGTAATCCTCATCTTTGTTTGGCTTCTTGAAGATGCTTCCAATAATGTAAGAACAGAAGAGCCTATAGTGCTTGTGGGTTTCTTCTCTGCTGTCAGGTGTGTAAAATGACCTAAATGGGAGATTATTTTCATAATCTAAAATTTTAAAGAAAAATACTTGCTCCAAAGTGTTGGAATAAGTTTTTGAGAGAAGAAAAAAAGTCCGACACTCACTTGACCACCACTGCCACCACCACCACCGCTGCCACCACCCACCACCCATCACCCACTACCACTGCCACCGCCACCACCACCACCACCACCACCATCCCATCACACCACCACCACCACCCCCACCCACCACCACCACCACCATAACCCCCCACTGCCTTCCCCAAGACTTCCCCCACCACCCCCGATTGGGGGATAGTGTTTTACCAAACATGTTTTTATTTCAAAGGGGATAGTGTTTTATCAAATATGTTTTTGTTTCAAAGATATTCTGGAATCGATTACAGAAAATGCATTATCAAACATCTTTTTACTCCCAAATAATCCTGGAGTAGTCTGAAGTAGAATCCAAATTCTGAACCGGAATCTAGAATCTAGAACTGAAGCTTTATCAAACAGGCCCTAAAGGGCATCCCTTGTCGACACTAACTAAAATTAGTTAGAGACCCAACACCTTAGACCTTGTGCCTCAAACAACCGCACGTGGACACATGAGTTAGTATATGAGAGGGAGAGAGGACTATCAAGGAGGGAAAAAAATTCTATTCTGTTGTTCAGTTTCTCCAGTTATGATTCAGTGGATGGAATTTACTTGATACGTATACTGATGTATAAGTATGCATACCAAGTGATCACTAACTGCTGAATCACAATTAAAGTCCCTCAACAATAGGAGATGATTTGAACCCAATAAGGAGACGAGTCTCTTGGTAAGTGAAGGCCTTCGGAATGGGTTTTTGGATACCTTGATTTTCGTGGGAACATAAAGCAGACCAATGAGTTGGGGGTGTAGAATTGGAAATCAAGGGACAAAACTGAACCCTTCAAATATATAATAAATGGATTTTTATTCCAAAAGCATTAACTACAATCTAGTTTGGTGTACAATGATGAAAAATAGTGTTGATGTAAAGTGGAATGCAAAAACATTAAAGATCACGTTCGTTTCTTTGTAAAATTTTCTATATAAATAAAATTTTATTTAAAAATTTATCAAAAAATTTTCAATGATTTATTTTATATTTATATTAAAATAAATTGTGAAAATTTTTATTTCACACGAAAATTATCTTTTCCACTATTTTTGTAGGTGAAAAGTAGAATAAATATATATTAAAAAACTCGTCATGAATACAAAGTTCTTAAAGCCAAAGAGTGGAGTTAAGCCATACTTTCCTACACGGCATGATCAGAATTTTTCATGCTAGGATGTCAACAATTACATTTCTATTCCTAGAAATATGGGTGAAAGAACAGGATGGAGCCTGTGCTAAGAGATGCTGACTGAGATAATTGGTTCAACGGATGTTGGTAGATGCTAGAGTTTTTTTTTTTCACTTGGAAACAAAAGGAAAGGACAAGCCATAGGGAAAGTAAGAGTTGAAAAAAGTCTTGTATTCCTACTGAGAATGGGAAAAGATCACTATTGCTCCGATTCAAACGGGGTGCTACTTATTGTAATCAAACACGTTAACTTAGAAAATTGTAACATTCTTTTGATAACTCGAGTGCATATGAAATGAAATTGATGTCAATGGACCATTAATATAAACCAGTGTCACATAGATGGACCCAAAAATGTTAGCTTATTCTATATGACAGGCCCAAAACCATTTAGTTTCGCAACAAAATGAATGGACCCGTCTTCATATTATGGCCCAGTTCATTTGTAATGTGGTCCTTTGATATTGATCTTGGTGCACCCACTTGCCTGTAAAACCAATCATATATATATATATATATATATATATATATATATATATATATATATATAGGTTCTGAACATGTTACCAAGATATGTTAGACTAATTGTTCAACCTAATTAGACCTGGTGGGATTTCACCGGTCCTATATAGTACCCAAACCTCATTCCCGGCCAAGATGATCACCTTATTGTGTTGGATGACTTCATGCTTGGGAGAGTGACTCTCGTACCTATGGACCTATGGGTACAGACTCTTAGTGGACGGTGAGTTCAGATGGACAATCGTGCAATATAGGTATAAACCTGCTCCTCCTCCTTTTTTTTTTTTTGGGTTAAAGTCTATTTTAATGGTTGTAAGGAAAATTAGAAAGAAAGGAAGTCAAAATAAATTTAAAAAATAAATTTTTTGTAACTATTACATCACATGAGTATGTAAGTAATTTAAAATCATTCCATATTTAGTTATTAATGTATACTTCATTTTGCATCTAAATCCCTTGCATTTGAAAAGTAAAATAAAAATTTATATCTAATAAGTTTCGTTATAAATATAATAAGAAATTTAAGTAGATTTATACAATCATGTTGTGTTATAGTTATAAAAATTTCTTTTTTTTAATTTAAAATATTCAATTCCCTTCCCTTTCATTTCCCTTGTGACCAAACTGAGCTATAGGACATACTGCACCCGTGTTTGATAGATCAATCTCTTAATGACATCTTTTTTTTTCCTAACCTAACCAAGGAGGTGGATAAGATCTGTACCCTGTAGAATACCTCGATCATGTGATTATTGTGATATCATCACTTATGCAAATTATTATGATAACAAAAATTTGGGCAAATAGGGGTTTTTGAAGGATAGGACTTACGAGTTTGTGTTTTAAAATCAGGAACATTTGTACTAAATTTTGACTCGTTCTATTTCTATTGTCAGACAATGATATGAATTTATGTATTTACCTTTCTCTACCATTAAAAAAAAAAATTCTTTTCTTGACATCTAAACATAACCTTTTGATTTTAATATTTTTTTTCCCCTCTTCCTTTTCTTTTCTTTCCTCTATAAATCCATTTCTACTGGACTTGGACTTACCTCAGGTGTGGCTTGCAAGTAACATTACTCTACTGGGTTCAAGTCTGGTCTTGGTTTTGGTTTAGGCCCAGATAAGCAAAATAAATGGAAAATTTATTTTGATCTCCTCGTGTTTTGATTATATTATAATTTAGGGTTTATAATCCTCCATTTTGTGAAATTTTTTTTTTTTGGTAAAACCATTTTGTGGAAGTTAAGTGAAAAGTAAGTGTTCATTTCCCCCTGTGGTCATTTTTTTTAATTTTCTTTCTTCAAACATTCTCTTGCGCCCTGGGATAGAAATCCTCTCTTGCATTTGCGGGTTGCCAAGGGCTGGATTTTAGCTGCCCATATACTGATGTATTGGTATATGTACTGACTGATCTTCAGCCCTTGGGTTAGTTGCAATTCCCTCCTGCCGCAGGAGAGGATTTGGGTCCTATGCCCTGAGCTACTCTTTTCTTCTCTCCTTCTGACCTTTGCAATCCCAACCCTTCCCTCCGTCTCTCCGCCTCTATCCTATTTGCATCCCCCATCTATTTGCCTGTGCAACCCCTAACCCTTTGAGAAGAAAATGCATGAAAGAAAAGCCTCTTTTGTAGGAAAAGAAAAAAAATGAGGGAAATTTAGGAGAGACTAATTTACCAACCCTAAATATGTTATGCACAAACACACAATGGTGAATTTAGATGTACTAACTTAGTGGCAGTTATTTTATCGGTAATATTATTATATTTAGTGTCAGTAAATTTCTGCCACTAAGTAATATTACACATTGAATAGACAGTAATGGTTAAAATCGGACTTAGGTTTCCTGTAGCCACATCCACCCCTTGTTGGATTTATGAGGTTTAGCGGCGTTTTTTTTTTCGGCCACTAAGATATTACCCATAGAACAGCCAGCAGCGGTTAAAACCAGCACTTAATTGGATTTATATAGGTATTTTAGAGCGATTATTTCACCATAAAAAATTGCCACCAAATAAGATATTTGCGTCAGTTAAATGTACCACCACAAAAATATCAAATAAGCGTCACTAAATAACGCTTTTCTTAGAGCATTTTATCTCCCTAATTTCAAAAACACCCACCCCATTTTAATTTGGAGAAGTTTTGATATCTAATCTCAATCAAACACACCACTATGACAATCTTAGGATGTATTTATTATTTAAGTTGACATGCCGATATATTCCGAAAAACCGTAAAACTTTAACCCAATAATAGCAACAACAACAAACATCGAGGGGCGTATTCTTACTTGTTTAATCCATAATGATTAATGAGTTAATTAGAAAGAGTTAGATGATGGTAGATCCAAAAGAAGTAAGGAACAAGTTTAAGTGTTTGTGTTCGTATTGTGTTAACTTTAGGGTGTGGTGCTCAAGGGAAGCAAACAAGCAGTGTCAACTCGAGAGAAGATATGGAGCAAAACAAGGAAACAACTATTGGGCTTTGACTTTGACCCACTAAGGCCTCATGTCTTATTATTATTAATTAATTAATTATTATCTTTCACCTCTAACTCTGACCATGATGGATATGTAAAAGGTTTTGTGCAAGGTCGAGTACATACATGGTTATTGCTTCAATCGTGGGATGGGAGAGAATGAATGTCATATATATATATATATATATATATATATATATATGAACATTAGTACTCTAATTATTAGAATTGACTCCCTCAACTATAAGTATGAATAAATGATTAATCATTGATTTTTAAAAATGTCACATCCCTTTTGGTTACATAGATAAAAACCCGAAAAAAAAAAAAAAAAAATTAGCTACAACCCTGCAACTTGTAGATTGCTTTCTATATGGATTTGTAATGTCGCGTCGTTCTAACCATTGGATATAATGGACATTATCTAGATTAGCTATCAATTTTTATAGTTTAATTCGTACGTTCTAACCATTGGATATAATGGACATTATCTAGATTAACTATCAACTTTTATAGTCTAATTCAATCAAATACTTCTTTATATATATATATATATATATATATATATATATATATATATATGAACATTAGTACTCTAATTATTAGAATTGACTCTCTCAACTATAAGTATGAATAAATGATTAATCATTGATTTTTAAAAATGTCACATCCCTTTTGTTACAAAGATAAAAACCCAAAAAAAAAAAAAAAAAAAAAAAAAAAAAAACCCTGCAACTTGTAGATTGCTTTCTTTATGGATTTGTAATGTGTACGTTCTAACCATTGGATATAATGGACATTATCTAGATTAGCTATCAACTTTTATAGTTTAATTCGTACGTTCTAACCATTGGATATAATGGACATTATCTAGATTAACTATCAACTTTTATAGTCTAATTCAATCAAATACTTCTTTATATATATATATATATATATATATATATATGAACATTAGTACTCTAATTATTAGAATTGACTCCCTCAACTATAAGTATGAATAAATGATTAATCATTGATTTTTAAAAATGTCACATCCCTTTTGTTACATAGATAAAAACCCGAAAAAAAAAAAAAAAAAAAAAACCCTGCAACTTGTAGATTGCTTTCTATATGGATTTGTAATGTGTACGTTCTAACCATTGGATATAATGGACATTATCTAGATTAGCTATCAATTTTTATAGTTTAATTCGTACGTTCTAACCATTGGATATAATGGACATTATCTAGATTAACTATCAACTTTTATAGTCTAATTCAATCAAATACTTTTATATATATATATATATATATATATATTTATATATATATATATATATATATATATATATATATTAGTACTCTAATTATTAGAATTGACTCTCTCAACTATAAGTATGAATAAATGATTAATCATTGATTTTTAAAAATATCACATCCCTTTTGTTACATAGATAAAAACCCAAAAAAAAAAAAAAAAAAAAAAAAACCCTACAACTTATAGATTGCTTTCTATATGGATTTGTAATGTGTATGTTCTAACCATTGGATATAATGGACATTATCTAGATTAGCTATCAACTTTTATAGTTTAATTTGTACGTTCTAACCATTGGATATAATGGACATTATCTAGATTAGCTATCAACTTTTATAGTCTAATTCAATCAAATACTTCTTTATATATATATATATATATATATATATATATATATATATATATATATATATATATATATATATATATATATATATATATATATATGAACATTAGTACTCTAATTATTAGAATTGACTCTCTCAACTATAAGTATGAATAAATGATTAATCATTGATTTTTAAAAATGTCACATCCCTTTTGTTACATAGATAAAAACCCAAAAAAAAAAAAAAAAAAAAACCCTGCAACTTTTAGATTGCTTTCTATATGGATTTGTAATGTGTAGGTTCTAACCATTGGATATAATGGACATTATCTAGATTAGCTATCAATTTTTATAGTTTAATTCATACGTTCTAACCATTGGATATAATGGACATTATCTAGATTAGCTATCAACTTTTATAGTCTAATTCAATCAAATACTTCTTTATATATATATATATATATGAACATTAATACTCTAATTATTAGAGTTGACTCTCTCAACTATAAGTATGAATAAATGATTAATCATTGATTTTTAAAAATGTCACATCCCTTTTGTTACATAGATAAAAACCCCCCCCAAAAAAAAAAAAAACCTGCAACTTATAGATTGCTTTCTATATGGATTTGTACATATCTGCACGGCCTTTGATGAAGATGTGGATAATATATAACAAAGGAATAATATAATAGAAATATCCCAAGGTTTAGCTTTTAAGTCTTTAGAGGTTAGAGCCTTTTGGACTTTTGACTTTCACTGTACACTCATATGGACCAAATCTCTATTGCCTGTTCTCTATTAAATTAGATCTTTAGATTAGATTAGATTAAATTAGATTCTTAATTAATCACCAACAAACACTTATTCTTTAATATAAGCTATTCAACCTTTACCCTCATCTGGAGGGGAAGCCATTACCCATTTGCATTTTTTTATTTCAATTGCAATCTACCTTCCCTAGAACCGCGCCGCAAATTTTTTGTCCGGATCGGGTTTTAGGTTGGCAGGCATTGCTATGTGGACCCATAGATTGATTAGCCTTTGTTTGATGAAATATAGAGTAGATATTGGGAGGTAGGTCTCAAATTCGAACTTCGACAAAAATCAAGAGGATGGTCCCTCTCTAAAAACATCACTAATGCTTCTACGAAGATATTAACTAACAGAAGAGTGAAGACAAAGTCCTCCACGTATTGGTTTTTTGATTGGTTAAGATTGTTTCATTGGTTTCATGCATTTATTTGAATTGTAATTTATGACCCACTTGCAAGTGTGGGGGACCATGGATCCTCTCCCCGTAATGAAATCCTCCCATGGACCCGTCTTTTCTTTTTTGGTAAGTTTCCTATGGACCCATCACCATGCATGGAATGTGAAATCCACCTCTAGAGGGGGAGGAAGGAAATTATTTGTTCACCATGACTGAACTTAATGAAGAGAAATAAGATGACATGATCATGTTATGTGTCTAATGAAATCCAATCTAGTGTATGAGTGTTGGATTAGATCAACCTAGTTTAGGATATGTTAAAAAGTTTGATTTAATATGTTACATCAATTCTTGAGATATGCATGAGGTACCTAACAGATCAATAAATGACTTCCTCCAAGCTTAAGGATCCTTTGTAGCGCTTCCGCTTGACAGTGAGGGGAGCCAATAGTGAAAGATATTGGACGCATGTCTTGATACATTCCCAGCCGTTGAATGCCTCACAATCGACTGGCAGTGCTACAGAGGATCTGGATCCTCTATATAATGAATTTTTCATTCTCTACTATACCGATCTCAAGATGAAAAACAATGAAAGGTCTTCCCACGTTTTGCAAAATTGATAATGGCAATGGCACCTGCAGTGATTTCAAAGAGACGATGGCTCGTAGAAATCAGAGATGGTTCCACTGATAGATAACAGAGTGAGAACTGGAAGAATAATTTTTTTTATAAAGAAAGATTTTAGCTTTTGAAAGTAAGAGAGTGATAACTGGAAAAAAAATAATTCTTTGTAGAGCAAGATTCAACTTTTGAGACTAATGCCATACGTCAACGGATTTTATATAAAATTTTAATTTTCCTTTGGATCATAGTTCCTAAGTTTAGGAACAATAAAAATTCGGGTATGGATCTATAAAAATAACGCAATTAGACTTCAATACGAGAATTAAAAATTTGGTTAAAAAAAGGCATACAGCATTAATATGTATGTGTGTAAAACGACATCATTAAAATAAAATTCCATATAAAATCAGCATCTCATTAAAGATAAAATACTTATCAAAACATCAAAGCATGAAACAAAACAGAATTTGCTTGAAGCCATAAAATCCTAGTAAGAGGGTTTACTCCATTAAGCAAGCTTCCATTGATCAAATGGGAAAATGGGAAGGAGAAGATGAGATGGGACATTTTAATCCAGAAAGGCAAACAAAGATGGGGATTTAGACCTGGTTAACCAATAAATGGAGGATGTCAACAATGCCGTCTGAGTACCAAGAGCAATCTGCAGCCCGGCAACAATGATACATGAGGCGGCATCGTTGGAGAGAAGCCTTGACTTGCATCCACTGCTTCTTCTTTGTCTTTTTCTTTTTCTATTTCATCGTCACATTTGATGCCATTTTTTTAAGGATTCTTGGTCATTCTTCTTGTTCTTACTTTCTTCTCTTCCTCCGTGTTCAGGGTACCCTTTATTCGGCAGTAACAAAGAGAAAGAGAGAGAGAGAGAGAGAGAGAGAGAGAGAGAGAGAGGTATCGGGGTGACAGATGGCAGACGGAGCACATCGGACAATGATCAGCCACATCCGACTAGAACAAGGATGAAGGGCAAGTCGATGGGGAAGGGATAAATTGAGAAAAATAGAATTTTGAAACGTACAAGAGAGATAAAACATTTGTTTGTTTTCAAAAAAAAAAAATTTTGTTAATTTCCAATTGTATTTTTGGCACCACATATTATTCGTGTATTATAATACACGGGTAACTATAAAAGTTTGTTCGATTAAAATTTTTTTTTTTGTTAATTTCCAAATGTATTTTTGGCACCACATATTATTCTTGTATTATACAAGTAATTATAAAAATATGTTTGATTTTTTTAAACTGTTCAAAAAAATTCATTTAAAATGTCTCAATAATTTGGTTCGCATATATACACGAATTTACTAACTATGGTTTGGATCATTCGACGTTATGCGACATTTTGTGGGTCATATGTGTTTTTCATTGTCGATAAAATTGTTATCTAAAATGATCTTTTTGCATATATAAATGAACTTAGTAACTATGGTTTGGATCATTCGATGTTATGCAAAATTTTGTGGGTCATTTGTGTTTTTTATTATCGATAAAATTGTTATCTAAAACTACTTTTTCTTAGTTTAAAATTAGAAAAAAGTTTAAAATGAAATTCTGTTGCGATGGCTTTTGAGAGGTGAATTTTCTAGAGGTTTGGCATCTGGTTGATCGACTTACCAGCCAGTCAATTGTCAACGGCCAGTTTTTAAAAACTACTCGAGTCATCTTTGGGCTCTCTTTGCCTAAAGGGGTCTCTCTCCTCTATGAGTAGGGGGACGTCCACACCAATTTTAGAGACAATTTTTAGTGCTTCTTCAGTTCTGTCCCTTGAGGGTTCTTATGTTTCTTTATTTCCTAGTGTTGTTTAAAGCTTTCATGATGTCTTGTCTGAGTGTTGATTGAATACAAATCTATTGATGTCCAAACATGATCTAAAACTGAGTCCAACGATTACTGGAGAAGCCTACGGGGTTATTTCATTTTAGAAGCTGGTTTGTAGCATAGTCTATGGGGTTATTTTTTCCTTTCTTATTAAGAATGTAAACCAAGATTTGGGTGTTCGGAATTCAACCAGACATGTTTAGGCTGAATGGGACCCCAAAATCGTAGAATCAGCAAAACCCACACTTAAAATTGGCATCCGTACCATTTCGAGTCACTAGAACCATAATCGGCCGACCCAATACATTTCTCAAACCTTGATGTAAAACCCATTTGATTCTTTGCTTCCCCCTCGGTCATAATCAACACATAACGGTTGAAAATTGGTAGTTATGTACTTTTTAAGCAATGGCAAAGCAGAGGACAGGGATCCTCTTCGAATCCAAATCGTCTCCTGCGAGAATCGTCTCCTGCGAGGGTATCCGCAGGAGACACGGCTGCCTTTGACGGATGCTAGACACGTGGTGAGTCTTTTATCCGACGTCTCCTGATACCTCGCCACTGGAGACACAATCGTGAAAAGGAAGCAACTTATCAAATGGCTATTTTGAATCCCGCCTAACCTGAAAATCAGCCCATGAAGCCATTTCCAAATCGTAGGAGACTGCTGGTTTTGTTTCAGAGGCGAGAGAGAGAGGGCAGAGGAAGAAGAAATCCACCCGAGTGCAAAATCTGTCTCCTCCGCCGAGTTTTAGTTCTCCCTGAAGCGAGAGATTAATTGGCCTTTGGTTTCAGTTCTCCCCATAGAGAGAGGGCAAAGGAAGAAGAAGACCAACTCAGTGCAAAATCCATCTCCTCCGTCGAGTTTTAGTTCTCCCTGAAGAGAGAGAGGGCAGAGGAAGAAGATGACCATGAGTTGAGTGTCAAGTTTCGTCTCCTCTGGTTTCAGTTCTCTCCGAAGGTAAGTTGCCTCCCCGAAGAAGACCATGATTTTGAATCTTGAAGCAATGTTCGATAGTTATTTTTACCATGATTTTGAATCTTGAACCTGTGCTTATGAGTTCATGATTAATCTTCAGTTCTTACTGCTGGTTCATTGCACATTGTTTCAGAATTTTTATATGCCCATGGGTTGTGGCACTCTGATAAATATCTTCATAATTTAATATTCAAATACTTTGCAACCAAAATGCTACAGTGATTTGAAATTGTGTTGATGCAAGCAGACCTCAGATGTATTGTTTATTACAGATGAGTTAAGCACCAAGACTTTGGATGAAAGAACCTTACATCACTACTCCCAATTTTTGAGGGAACCATGAAGTTGTATTTGCAACTTTGTTCCATAGAGAGAATAAGATGTAACATGATAGTATTGTCCAGTTACTTTGGATTTTTTAACTAGTAAAGGCTATGGTTTTCTCAAATGCTGCATCAATTTTGAACAAGACAAATGGAACTCTAAAAATTGAACCTAAAACGTACAAAAGATGCAATATACCTGATTTCTTCGTGGGCACAGAAGGCTGCACTACTATATGCATAATAGTAACTCCACCAGGAAGTTCACCAAAGGCTATTCTGGACTCAGCAAGTGTCTTGTTGTTCTCCAAGACTTTACTAGCATATATGAGTTTCATATCATTTACTGCCTTAGGTATCAACCAAGTTTAAAATCCCTGAAACAATGTCAATAAGTTAAACAAAGTATAGTGCTAGTGGTTAGTAATTTATTTCAGAGAAGAGATGCTTTGCAGTCTTTTTTTTTTATGCTTTACTTTGCAGAGTCAAGTAGTGAGGCCTATAACTTGTTGGGTTGGTGTCTTGTATTCTGTGGGGTCCACATAATTATAAGGGTAGTATTTGTATTAAGTTATGAGTCTATTACATGTATGGAGATAAACTTATAATTGTAGTGGGATTAGGGTTTCTAGGTTTTTCTATAAATTGTCTATTTGTGGGACAATCTAGGTAAGGTCTGAGCAAAGGAGGACACTGTGTCAGGTGGAGAGAATTGTAGAGAGTTTTCTTGACAATAAAGAATCTCTATTTCTCTGCGATGGAGGTAGGCATTCTGATTTGGGCGGTGAATCACAGCAAATCATGTGTTGTGTGTTTGTTTGATCTTCGTCTTTTTCTCGTGGTTGTGCGTTCATCCCTAACAAGTGGTATCAGAGCTAGGTTCAACAGATCGATTACGGATCTGGAGGAAGAGAAGTGCGCAAGGATTATTGGAGAAGGAGGTATTTTTTTCTCAACATCGATTGAAGCAACATACGAAAAGAAAAAGGGACAATCTGTTTTTTTCTGAACCTAAGTGTTTTCAATTTTTGTAAAGATCGAGAAGTGATAAGGAGGTTCGAAGAAAAAAAAAAGAGGTATTGTACGGAGTTTTTTGAAGCCAGACTTTTCTCTTCTTTTGTGGAAACCGAAGAGAAGGAGAAGTCACAATGATTATAAAAAGTAATAAAAAGTAATGATTACTTTTTATGTGTGACATGTTTCTCTAAATTTCCACGGCTAAGGTGGAGGATAAAAGAAGAAAAAAAAAAGGGGTTGGTTTGCTTTGTACGGTGAAAAAAAAAAAAAAAAGGTGTACGTACAAAGCATACATTGTATCATCCAAAGTAGAAGGGGAAAAATATAGAGGTTGTTATCCCAAAGGATTTTGGGTGTTACGGTTTCATTGGAAGACACGGATTGGACAGATTCGGTGTCTTTGGTATCGAGCGGACAGTCTTGTACAAGATCAACAGTAATTGAAGCTCTTCAAAGTTGATGGCAGACACAGAAGGTAAAGATCGAGTTAATAGAATGGAGGCGAAGGGTTTAAACTTCTCCATAGAACCCTTCAATGGCTATAATGATTTCACCTTGTAGCAACAACGGGTGAAGAATATTCTTACGCGGGAGGGGACTGTTAAGACTTTCAAGGAGAAATTCGACAAGCTAAAAAAGTTGACAGATGATGAGTGGCTAGAGTTGAGGGATCTGACAAATAGTACGATCCAGTTGTTTTTAGCGGATAATACTCTTCATGAGGTCATTGGTTTGGAGGATCCAGAAGAAGTTTGGACGAAGTTGGAGAGCAGGTACAAGTCCAAGTTGTTGACAAATCGATTGTTTTTGAAGAAATAATTATATGGTTTTCGTTTGTCAGATGAAGTGAAATTTGAGGTGCATATTGACGAGTTCAACAGGATTCTGATGGGGTTGTCTGCTTTTGATGTGAAGATCGAAGATGACAACAAGACACTTATCTTATTGGCCTCATTGCCTCATTCATTTGATCACATTGTGACTATACTGTTGTTTGGTAAGAATAATCTCAAACTTGACGATGTTATTGCTGCTTTACTGATGAATGAGACACGATAGAAAAATAGTAGTGAGGGGACATCAGATGAGGGTAATGCCTTGGTTACAGTTGGTTGTCAGGGTAGAGGAAGATCGAATGGGAGACAAAAATATGGCAAGAATATGGGTCGCTCATAAGGTTGCAAAATAATTTGTTATTATTGCGATGAGGAAGGTCATTAAGATGAGATTGTCCAAAGCGTAAGGAGGATAAAAAGAAAAAAGAAGACAAGGAGAGTGAAGAAAAATCATCTACTGTTGGTGTCACAGAAGAGTGAAGTGATGGAGATCTCATTCTCACTACTTCATCAGTACGGATACTTCAGATTGGATTTTAGATTCAGGTTGTTCGTTTCATATGTGTTTAGTTAGAGAACAATTTGTTATATATCATGAATGAGATAAGGGTACAGTCAAAATGAAAAATGATGCTGAAAGCAAGGTTGTCGAGATTGGGACTGTGTGGATTCACATGTTTGATGGGATTGTGTGAACTGTAACTGGGGTTAGACATGTGCCAGACTTAATGAAGATTCTAATTTCATTGGAAACACTAGATGCGAGAGGCCACAGGTGTTCATTTGAAGGTGAAGTTCTTAAGGTCTCCAAAGGGGCCATGGTTGAGATGCAGGGACAGATGGTTGGCGATCTATATAGACTTGCAGGGAGTATTGAAATAGATGGTGCTTTTGTTGGAACTCAGGCAAGGAGTACAGATGGGAGACAGAAGATGCGAGAAGTTCAAGTTGTGAACAAGTGCAGATCTATGAAGAAGCGAGTTTCTTTTGCTTCTGATTTTGTGAGTGGAAGTGATCTCTCCGGTGATGCTGCAGCAGTGGGAGAGATGAAGTTACATCACATCATATGACAGTGAACTGTACGGGACACCTGGACGGGTATGGGCTATGCTGGTTTGGGTGTAGTGGTTTGGCAAAGACGGGTTTTTAGAATCAACATCAACGGGTTTTCTTCAAGGTGGTTTACAGAATCCAAGCTAGGTGGAGATTTGTTGGGTTGGTGTCTTATATTCTATGAGATCCACATAATTATAAGGGTAGTATTTGTATTAGGGTATGAGTCTATTATATGTACGGGGGTAAATTTATAATTGTGGTGGGATTAGGGTTTCTAGGTTTCCTATAAATTGTCTCTTTGTGGAAAAATCTAGGTAAGGTCTGAGCAAAGGAGGACACTGTGTCAGGTGGAAAGAATTGTAGAGAATTTTCTTGGCAATAAAGAATCTCTATTTCTCTGTGGTGGAGGTAGGCATTCCGATTTGGATGCTGAACCACAACAAATCCTGTGTTTTGTGTTTGCTTGATCTTCGTCTCTTTCTCGTGGTTGTGCATTTATCCCTAACATAAGTCTCATGTTCCCCAAACTCTTTTTCATCTAAGCGTAGTTTCATCTTGATTGTTGAACATTGATTTTTCACCTTTGCCACACACAAAAACACTACAACAAAAATCATGTTATATCCCCGACACCTTAATTATGGCAATGTTATGCAAGATATGGAGGTGTTGTGTTGCCTATGATTTATATCCTCTCACTTAAAGGAATCAAAGTGTCGTTTAATTTAAGATTGGTTTTGATTGGATTAACCACACCCACCTTTCTCAGTCCTAGATTTCTGTTTACTTTTTCTTACATCATTTTTTCTCATTTCAGTCATCTATCTATTCAAGGGAGATCCATAGTGATGAAAAGTTGAAGATATTTGATGGGAGATCTATTGTGGCGAAAAGCTGAAGACCCCATTTCGTGAAGACTGACTAGGGCTGGAATTTGCTTTATATGTTGCCATTTTTTGTTATAATCTTTTTTTTTTCTTACTGTCAAGTGTATTTGGCTAGTCCTAGTCATTTGAAAATGAACTTGGTTTGGAATTATTGGTTGATTTGGAATTAAGGTCTGTAGGTTGATTTGGAATTGTATATCATCCATTAACACTTCTTGTGTATTGAACAATTTGAATAAATCTTTTGGAAGTTGCAAAGAGACTGCTTGAAAGTGTATGGCCACATCTATCAGTTGAAACTGAATGTTTTTACTTCAAATGATTGATCAACTCTGGAGATCTTTCCTTGGAAGAACAAATTGAACATATTTTTACAGTATTATATGCAAGCCTGAGTTCATTGTGCTGACATAACTAGAGAAATATGGTTTTGGTTGAGAAGGTTTGGCAGGCAGCCAAAACTCTTGCTTGATTTCACATTGTTAAAAGTGGGAACCCAAAAGAGCACAAAGCAAAAAAAAAAAAAAAATCTGCGATTTCAGAGAATAAAAGATGCCATTGCAACACATAACACGGCTCAATGTAGCATTGGTCCACCCAAAGGCATTGAAGCTCTCAACCTTTCTCCCCAGATGTAGCTCCAAAGGACAAGACAGTAGCATCTAGTTCAAGATGATCCTTGTATATATCCACCAATAATGATCTTCTTGTGTACCTTGTGTTCCATTTGGTGCTCTACGAGCAGTTCAGTCCACAGTGGAGGGCTCCCCACTCCTAAATTTTATATGCTTATGTTTTCTTTGTTAAGAAATTTTCAGAATTGCTTGGTCTCCTATATTCAGGGTAATTTTTTTCCAGCTTGCAATGTGGTATACTAGATACATCTTGTTTGACAGGGGAATTACCAGTTCTTTATATTCATTTAATGTACTCTTTTTGTCTACTTGGTATTATACACTTTTTTTCCCCTCTTTTTCTTCTTTAGCTAATGTAAAACACCTTGGACTATTTTTCATACTACTCTCTGAGTAACAAAACGAGTATAAGGTGCAATGGCTCCACATTTCTCATATTTAGGTTCTAGTATCTTTGTCTGTAAAAATGTCAATGGAAGATACTCGGAGATTTTCGATTGTTATTAAAGCATACTATTTGTATAGGCTCTTGGAGGTGGGAAAAGGAATAAAAGACAACACACTGAGGGATCTTCGAAGTTGATATATGAAAAATAATAAATTTTATTTTAAAAAAATAAAGAAGGAAGTGCTGAAGGAAAATTAAGCCCAAATGGCAACTGTCAAAAAATTCTAGCCCAGTCTCTTGTTTAGTGAAGTCTTCTTCAGTGCAATTGCATTCGTGACTGGTAACGCCTTAAATTCAAACTTAAGTCATCCACTCGATGAATGCATAGATTGAGGTGCTACTGTTCGGCTTTCCTCATTGGATTTTCAAATTCTTTCCATTCACTAAAGCAACTTGCCTGAACTTGAAAATATGAAACCTGTATCAGATTGGCTTGCCTCACATCTCATTTGAAATTAATGCAAAAGAGAGTCAATTAATCTGCATGGTCCGAAATAAACTTTTGATAAAAGAAATGGCACTAGAAGTCTAGGACCAATGTGAGGTCAGCACAAACAATGCCAATTTGATCACTGCCATTCCATTTTCAATCAGTAAAGGGAACTATCGAAATTGACACAAAGCAGTTACAGATTACTCACCCCTCGCCATGGGGTCTTTCCATCAATAGCTTTACCCTGCAAATATATCAACTTTTATATAAAAGAAAGTGTCCAGTGAATAGATGCCTAAATGGGCAAATCCGATATATGTGTATATTTATATATGTAAGCAGATAACAATACCTAACACTGTGCTACACATTCCTGTATTGAAATGGGTTCCTCTTGTACATGTGGGAGTTACAGTAACAAGATGGGTTTTCAGTAATCTTTATAAAATCTAAACAAATCAAAATTACTGGGTTAGGAACCTACTACTGGATCATCATCTCACTATGTGAAGATCAAATAGTAGTAAAACAAAGATATTGATTAAAAAAAAAAAGCTTTACAAAAACAGACGAGACGAGAAATGCAGGTTATGAACAAAAACAGAAATGCAAAAATGAACAAAAATGAGATTTATCTGCACATATTAAGAACTTACGATGCAAAAATGAACAAGTTAACAAAAATGAGATTCATCCGCACAAAAATGAACAAGTTAACTGGGTTAGGAACTATTCTGGTCTTTCCCTCCTAATAAACAACCTAACAAAAATAAAGAACTCACGATGCAGGCTCAACAAAAACAGATGAGACGAGAAAAACATGTTATGAACCACAAAGCAAGCTTTACCCAAAAAAAAAAAACCCACAAAGCAAGTAAACTAGGCCGATCTAATTAAAACAAAAAATCGAAAGCATTTGATCTCACTGGTAGTTGCAGGCACAAGAATGTCCAAATAACTTGCAAAGGGGAAATAGCAAAAACATCAAGGAAGCCAAGTTTCGAGTTCAGCCGCTCCTCAACCACCCTCTACGACCTCCTTTCAAGTACTTCCACTCTCTCTCTCTCTCTCTCAACTTTCTTCTTCCTCTGCTGCGATTTGGAACCCAAACCCTCTCCTCCGCCCTCCGAAACAAGACCAAAGCCTTAAGTCCTCCCTACTCCACCGCCCTCTCTCTCAACTCTCTTCTTCCTCGATCTTTTTTCTCCTTGTCGCTCTCTTTGTCTCTCAACTTTCTTCTTCCTCTGCCCTCTCTCTTTCCTCTGAAACAAATAAGCCATTGCTGTGTGAATCAAGTCTCTGCGTTAGGCGGGATTCAGAATAGCCATTTGATAAGCTGCTGCGTTTCATGATTGTGTCTCCTGCGGTGAGATATTAGGAGACGTCGGATAAAAAACTCACCACGTGTCTAGCATCCATCAAAGGCAGCCGCATCTCCTGCACGGATACCCTCGCAGGAAAAGATTTGGATCCACCTATCCAATGGACATCTGGATACAAATCTCTGTCCCAAGGCAAAGGGTACACGGGGAAAAGAAAACTTCCCTAGTCCCTGTTCCCTATTTTCTATAACCTACCCTTAAAAGCACTTATAAATGAGTCTATAATATGTAATCTAAATGTCTAATTAATAGGCTCCAAGAAAAGGAGTGCCTCGTCTTTATCCGAGCAATATAAATAAAATAAAATTAGTAAAATTAAATAAACATTAAATGCTGACCCCACCCTATCTTTATTTACAAACAACACAAACACCCTCCTCCCTCCCTCCCTCCCTCCCTACTTAAGCATACGCCACTCTTGCTTCCCCTTCTCTGACTTGGTTGCCTCTTGGCTCTGCTTTGCTCCTCTCTCTGCTCTCTGTTTGTTTGTTTTGTTTTGTTGTATGCTTGTGAAACCAGCAACCATGGTCACTAAAAAACCAAGAATAGTGATTATAGGAGCAGGAATGGCGGGGCTAACAGCCGCTCATAAGCTCTATAGTGCCACCGCTGCTGCAGAGCTCTTCGAGCTCTGCGTTGTGGAAGGAGGGGACAGGATTGGTGGGAGAATTCACACATCGCAGTTCGGTGGTGACCGAATTGAGATGGGCGCCACCTGGATCCATGGCATCGGAGGAAGCCCGATTCACAAGATTGCTCAAGAAATCCATGCTTTGGAGTCAGACGAGCAATGGGAGTGCATGGACGGCTTTGCCGAAGATCCAGTAACTGTCGCCGAAGGTGGGTTTCAGCTCCATCCCTCCATCGTCGAATCCATTTCGATTCTTTACAGGAATATGATGGAGTTCGTTCAGGGGAAACTTAGTGAATCAGAAGCCACTGAGAACAGTAGCAATGGCGGTTTCGATGTCGATTACCATGCAATTTCAGCTCAAGCTCTTGAAATGTGCTCCTCTAGGAAGGGTCTTGACATTGGTTCTTTCCTTCGACGGGCCCTCGAAGCTTACTGGGTTTCCGTGAAACAGAGAGACGACATCAAAGGGTATGGTAGTTGGAGCACAAAGCTGCTCCAAGAAGCGATCTTCGCGATGCACGAGAACACGGAGAGGACTTATACTTCTGCAGCAGACCTCTCAACCCTGGATTTCAATGCCGAGAGCGAGTACCGTGAGTTCCCAGGTGAGCAGATCACGATTTCCAAGGGATACTTGAGCATTGTGGAGTCTCTAGCGTCTGTACTTCCCACGGGTCTGATCCAACTGGGTAAGAAGGTGAAGAGGATCGAATGGCAGCCCGAAGGTGTTGTTAATGGAGATTGCAATAGCAGCAGGCCTGTAAGGCTGTGTTTCGATGATGGTTCAGAAATGGTGGCAGATCATGTTATAGTGACAGTGTCTTTGGGGGTTCTCAAGGCCGGGATTCGGGAAGAGTCTGATATGTTCAACCCTCCACTTCCCCCTTTCAAGACCGAAGCGATTTCGAGGCTCGGATTTGGTGTCGTTAACAAGTTGTTTCTGCAATTGGATCGAGAAAGTGGGAATATTGAAAATTTTCCCTTCCTGCAACTGGTGTTCCACCGACCTGAATCGGAAGCCAGACACCAGGAGATTCCCTGGTGGATGCGGAAGACAGCTTCAATCTGTCCAATCTACAATAACTCTAGTGTTGTCCTCTCTTGGTTTGCTGGGGAAGAAGCTCTAGAGCTGGAGTCACTCAAGGATGAAGAAATTGTAAACGGATTCTCCAAGACGGTCACTAGTTACTTGTCTGATTCTGTGAATTCCGTGGACTGCTTACAAGGTCATGGGAAGGTGATAAAGTTCAGTAAGGTTCTAAGGAGCCAATGGGGAAGCAACCCTTTGTTCAGGGGTTCTTACAGTTATGTAGCAGTGGGGTCAAGCGGCGATGATTTGGATTTAATGGCAGAGCCGTTGCCAAAAAATAGCAACAGTGACTCCATTGAAGGAGCTTCTCCTCGTCTTCAAATTCTATTTGCAGGGGAAGCTACACACAGAACACACTACTCTACAACCCATGGAGCTTATTTCAGTGGTCTAAGGGAAGCTAACAGGCTCCTTCAACATTATCGCTGTGGTGGGGTTTTGGAGCTCTTGCATCATTAGAACAGTAGAATTCTTAAAAGAGAGATGGGTCTTGTTATTAAATATGTATTGAATGTATTAAATTAAAGAACCTTTTTTTTTTTTTTTTTTTTTTCAATTTGGGATTAAATTCGATTTTCTTATTCTGATCTTATGATCTTCAAAGCAGACTTTGTTGAGATCATGTTTGGCATTTACCTTTGTATATTGGGAAAAAAAAAAAAAAAAGAAGAAGAAAGCAAAAGAAAAAGCATGCTATCTCAACCTCAACTCGTCAGGTCTCATCAGATCTCTCTCTATCTCTGTTACTTAATATTCTTTTAACCGGACAGGATCCGATAAACCCGGTCCTTTCCAGATTTGGGATTATAGGATGTCATCCTTTCCAGTGCTAATTTGTTGGTTAATGATATTTATGTGTGTGTGAGGTTTTAGATTGTCACACCATTGGCAGCATCCTCATCACTACTGCTACTGCTACTGAAGACAGGGGCGATCACAGTGAGTATATGAAATGGACAGCAGCAGTTCTGTTACTTAGAGGGTAATAAGACTTACTAGTGATTTATCCATTAAAAAAAAAAAAAAAAAAGGATTTACTAGTGACTGGAGAGATGTAGTCAGTGAGTCCAAAAAATCTAGAAAAAAAATCTGATGTGGGCTGGGGCTCTTGGTTGATAGAGGAAGATGACTAGTCAAGATCAAAGGAGCTATTACTTTCCATTATTTGTTTTGTTTTGGCAGGTAGCCCTCCCCAAGAACAGAGGAGTGGAACCCACAAAGCTGTCTTCTTCTTATTTTCCTCAAGAGGATCTCGTGGGCATTCAATTCAATCTATCTTTTTTGATGATTTTGTGTACAAAGCTCAGAACAATCTAGCACCAGGTCCTTTTCTGATTCAGCTATCTGTCCTAACACAAAAAATAAAAATGAGAATCTCCATCCCACAATACCTTCCCAACATGATTATTACATTATTGCTCCGTGCTGTGTTTGTTTTAACGTAAAATTCTAAACGTGATATTTTATTTATTACAAAATTTTTTAACGTTTGTTTACAAAAAAATAAAATATAGTGATGTCTAAAGAGGAGAGAAAAGAAAGTTACTTGAAAACAAATGAAAAAAAAGTGATTTGTAAATTACTTTGCATCCCACAACCTCCACGTCTCTCTCACTTCCAAAACAAAGAAGTTGGGATCAAGTAGGTCAAAGTAAGACTCATTGGGTTATTAACTGGTGTCCACCTATTCTTGTGTGGTCACTAATCAAAATGATCAAAGTTCTAAGCATCTGAAAAAGAAAGTAAAGTTTGAGGTTTAATATGAATCACTGTCTCCATCATCATCATCATCATCATCATCATCATCATTATCATCATCATCATCATGTTTACCTCCATATGGTCCAAAGAGTTTCATCCAGAGAACATTTAGGGGTTTCTCAATCAATTGGTGTTTCATTCCACACGTGCATGATGAACTCATTGCTTATCCACAGCCCCTATTCTTTTTAAGATATCGGTTCTCTTTATGCTACTGTTTTGAGATTTCTGGTCCTTTCCCCAACTCAATTCTTCAAGGCTTCTTGTTGCCTTCTGGATCAAATGGTGCCTTTTATTGGTAAGAGGATCAATGCTTTTAATAGTTCCTCTTCCCAATTCATGGGCTTTGTGGATCGAACAAAATTCATGCATCTTCTTAAAACTGATTGAGATCTATTAGCAATTAACTGTTAGGTCTACTGTAAGAGTAAGATTTTGTGAGACCTTTGTGCTTCTTGTTGTATCCAGGCTTCTGCCCTTTCTCTAACCCTCCAATAAATCTATAAAAAATAAATAACCCAGTTGAATAGCAGTAGTGTTGTTGCTCAGACAATGCTTTTTGGTTCAGATACTCTGCTTGTATTATTTTGTCCCATTCATTATCAGTGGGATCAGTACACTTCCATGGGAAAAAGTACTTAATTTGGTCTTTATCTCGAATTGGGATCTTCTGCACTGAGGATCTCATCCACTTAAAATGGATCTGCGTGTATTCCGATGTACTTTGAATAGTTCAATTGAGTGAATTAAAATGCGTGCTTCACTACAAAAGATTTTTTTCCCTTTATCTCTCTCTTCCCTCAAATCTCTAGACCCTTTCTTTCTCCCCAGTGACTGAGTAATGATCATTGTACTTTCATTTTTTTACTAGCCCATAAAATTTCAATATCCCCCAACTGGTGTGTAGATCCCTTCCTCCATTCCATGTATCTAGGATCCACTAAACAAAGGGGAGATCTGGTCATATGGGGACCCTTTTCAACAAAGGAAAATAGGAAACTGCGTACTGGGTCTTGGTCTTGGGTCTTGGGACAAGAGATCATTTAACTACGTTATGAAATGAGTATCTAACGCTACTTTTAAAAATTGAAAGACGACTAGTGGATGAGACCCAACCAATCACACTGCACGTTGCCCATGTCCCCATGGAGGCTACTGGGTGGTGGAATCCAAATTATCTCCCTACAGACATAGTACACCTAGGTTAGTAGGTAACTAGGTATGGCTTTCCTAGGTCCCTCCTCTCCCTCCTTTATATCTTCTAACTTTTCTTCCAGTGAGTTTTGATTTTTGGAATTATTTAAAATCAGACAAGCAGAACCAAGAGGAGATGTCAGCTTAAATAAAAAGACCGAATTCATCCAAACCCTACATGTGCCTAATGGGGGCATCCCCCTCCTCAGAATCATTGGGAGGAGAGGAGAAGATGTGAATCCTTAAAACCCAACCCTCCCACTTCAAAATTCCAAATCCGCAGGGCATCAACACAAATGTACAATTTATCATTCATTCGTGATAAGCCTACAAGCCTACAGATTATCCCCCTTTCTCTTATCTAACCCTTTACCAGTCAAAAGAAACAATCGGTAAAACAAACAAAAGGTTGAAATTGTGGGGGTGGGGTTGGACGTACCAAAAGGCTAGATTGGTTTTTTGCTCGGCAAGTTGTAATTTTGTACCTTCAGACCAGAGTTGTTGTCCAACTGCCTTGTACCTTTTGACAGTGGAGTGTCTGAACTCTGAAAGGGATTGGGAGGGAAGAGGAAGATCTGTTTGTTAACAATTTCACATTATAATCTCGGAAAATCCTAAGTTCGCAATTAATTACAACTGCACCCCACCCCACCCCACTTTGTTAATATGACTAATGGAAAATGTTTAATGACCCATTTGCCCTCTTATGTGTAAACACCCTACTCTGCCTTCTCTTTCCTTCTCAGCAACTTTTCAAGGAAGCTTCTTTTTCTCCGACGATTTTCTTCTCCTCGCCGGCAACTCTCTTCCCGTAGTTTCTCTTCTCCGGCGACGCTCTTTCCCCTATTGCTTTCATCGTCAAGCGCAAGGCTGAAGAGGGCACCCTTCGCGTGTTCCTGCACTTCAAAAATCCTCCCTTCAACACATCGATCAACAGTGGGACAGTCCCCGCCCGTACCATCTTCACCTTGTTCATCTTCTCCAATGATAGATTCACCAGCGATGCCACCGAGTTTGTCTAGATGGTGGAGTAGTGTGTGGTCTGGAGAAGAACCAAATTGAGTTTTGGTTTTTAGGGGGAAGAATAAGAAGGTGAGTGAACACCATCTTTTCAGAAATGTCGGTCCGTGAACCAACACCATCTTCTCAAACCCAATAACGTTCATGAAGACCTTGATTCCTAATTTTACTTTCTCCTTGGAACTCCTGAACAGAAATGGCATCTTTTTAAATATCGTCATGCTTTCCTCCTCTAAGAAACCGAAGCTCCAAAATAAATTGAATTTCCTCCAAAGGGTCTCGGAACTCAAGCAACGAATAGTGTGGAGGGCGTGGACGAATAACATTCCTGAATCAGCAGAGACATCTCATCCTTTCGGTCTTCGATCTATGTCGTTCTACAATTACCAGTTTCTCATTTTCTGGTTTCTCTTCGGTTGCTTCTCACGCCAAGCCCCCGGATTTAAATCTATTCCTGGTCGATTACCTGGTCGAAGCCTTGGACCTGTCCAAAACTCAAGCACTTTCAGCCTCGAAGTGATTCGTCAGGGCGAAAGACTCAAAAGATCCCGAATCCGTTGCTCACTTTCTCCAATAATTGGGACTCTCGGAAGCTCATTTTCGAGATGCTGTCCGAGTTCCACCTCAAATCCTTTTGCAGATATCGGGAAGAACCTTAAACCAAAGCTCCAGTTATTCCAAGAAATCGGTCTCACTGGGTCTGATCTGGGTCGATTCATTTCAAAGAATTCTGGTCTCATATCCTTTAGCTTGGATCGAAGATTGACGTATCCAAAGACCCAGACACAAGGCTGTTATAGAGATCTTAATGAGGTTGTTGCTTCACTGGTACCCAACTACCTCATGGGCATCATAATTGGAGCTGGGATTATGGTCAGAATTAGACAACATTCAAATTTATCAAAAAGCTAGGAAATTTTTTTTCTTTCAAACAAATCCCATTGTATTAAAGGCACGAACAGAATAGTCGTGAACTCTCAAAATCTCCTTCCACTATAACTAATTCATACATATATGAATACTAAGAATCAACAACAACCAGCGGTGACAAAGATATGCGACTCAAGATAGGGGTGTGAAGTTTCCAAGCTAATGGATCAGTAATTATGTGAAGTTGAAGATTTTGGAAAAGTAAGCTAGAAACAGAGCATGTGCAAGGTTTGAAAAGGTTAGCAAAACTGACCAAACTGACCTAATGATGGTTAATGGTAGCTTGGTAAGCTAGAATCAGATCTCAATTTGATTTTAAGCAGCATCGAAATCAATTTTCTGGTGGTTTATTTGATCTTACCAACTTATACATAGTTTAGTTGCCGAATAAAATGCGGTCACTGGAAAAAAATTGCTTTGAAAGTCCTCGTCAGAGATTGCCTCAAGCCAGGATAGCAAGATAAAGTTCTTCGTTGTTTTTCTGTTTCGATCGATTAGTGTATTGCAAATGGTAAGTTAATGTGTTTTGTTAAAAGTAAAAAGATAATTTAACATGTGTATAAGGGTAGTTTTGGTATTAATATATTTTAGAAGAGGCCACGCCATCAATTAACAGACATGTCATAACAGACAGGGCCTGTATGATACATAGTTATAGTTTACAAATTAGGAAATGTTCGTATAATTAACTACAAACTCGAGGGTTGAGTGCTTTAAGACAAAGTACATTGGAGGTGTGTGAAATTTTCCCAATAATCTACGTTAAGTTCGAACAGTTTTTCCTTACAATTTTATAGAAGGCTCCTTCCGTTGCAAGTGAAATTAAAGGGAAGAGAAGTTTTAGATTTACAAAGGAAGACTCTTATGATCATTATCTAACGTAATTGTATAAACTACTTAAATTTCTTAATATATTTAACAATGATACTTTTTAGATGTAATTTTTATTTCACTTTTAAAATGCAAGGGAAATGGATGAAAAAAAAAATGAAAACTAATAACCAAATATGAAAGATTTGGACTTGGTTGCATAGTCACATAATGTAATTATAACAAAACTTTCCTTTTTAAATTTGAAAATTTTACTTTTATTCCTTTTAATTTTCCTTGCAACCAAACAGAGACATAAGCATGGCTTGGAACCCCTCCCTCACTTGAGATTTTTGTTGAAATTTAAAGCTTCACTGGAATCTCAATTGAGAACTTCTTGAGTCCAAATATTGTGACTGAAGCCACAAGACAAGCCCCCATTTTACAGACGACATGAGCAAATGAATTTTTTTTTGGTTAGGTGTTACTGGGCATTGTAAATTTGGGTAGAGGAAGTCCACTTGTGGATATAATTCATGATGATCTTTGGAAAAAGAATTGCATGGAACCATTCAACAGAGAGTTTTCTTTCATCCTGGTGAAGAGAATTCCACCGATGAGATGCATTACTTTTTTTTTTTTTTTTTTTTGTGATACATAGATTCATAATGATTTGCCTCTCTATGTTGAATGTCCAAACCACCCTCCTGACTATTTACAAAGTACCATCCAAGCACCATGACCCCACAAGTGAGAGCATTCCTCTCCACTATGGGTGAAAGACTGCCCCAATATAGAAATATTGTGTGATTTTGTAATGGAGAGGGACTAAGCAAAGCGAGGTAGGGATGTAGAATATGCCAAAAAGGGGCACAAGTGCACAACAGTTGATACACTGGGGGAAGAGAAGAGGGAGTGAGAAAGCACGCCAATTGCTCAGAGAAACTTTTCCCAGTTTATTATATATATTGTAAACATGAATTAATAATTTAACAAAAGTACACCCCAAATATAGCAAACAAAACAGCAAAAGATCAGGAACAAAGGGCAGAATACCACCAAAAAAAAAAAAAGAAGAAGAAGCCCGCGGCACTATCTCGACATAAAATACATGAAGTTCATATCTTAAAACATTTGCCATCCACTATGTAAACAAAATATTTACAAGTTATACACAAAGTAACTAGATTAACAGGAAAATCAAGTCCCTTCCCGCAATCATTATTGCCTACTTAGAGATCAGAAGACAAGAAGGTGAAGGTGAGGACTGGAACGAAAACAGTGTAGAACAGGGTTAGGCAGCTGAGCCTGAGAGACATTTTGTTCTTGAATGGATGCTGAGATTCTTCTACTGACAATTTCGTGTCATCAAGTACTCCCCTGTCCATGGTTGTAATCTTCAGATAGGCTTAAGCTTGGATAAGGTAAAAATTTTTGACTCTTTGATCAGAGAGAAAAATAACCTAATTTTGGTTATCTTTTGAATCTAAATATAAGAAAACTACACGGAATTGAGATAAGAGAGAGAAGAGATCCCACCTGGAATCTTGAGATTTGCTTCAGGGAGGACTAAAGTTTTGCAAAGTACAGACACGAATTTTTTGCTGGGTTAAGCTATTAAGTGGGGATATGTAGAGACGGATATGAGCCATAAATAACAGGTATAGTGATGTGCGTACATGTCACAGAGAGAGATGGAGATATGACGGAGGTGACTCAAAAGTATGAAGAGGAAGACTGTAGGGAATGAAATTTTAGAGACGATTCACATTCACAAAGATAAAAAAATAAGGCCAAAAGATCTTTGTTAAATGTCAAATTGAAACTGATTTTTACCAAGAAAAAAAAATACAAAGAAATCATATTATGAGAGAGACCTCAAATTGGCCACATGCAAAGTTACTAGTCAACTTTAGTCCATACCCAACTGATGCGGGACCCAGGTCGGAATAACCCTGGTCCCTGATGGATCCTCTATGGGCCACCTAATGAATAAACACAACTCAATTTATAAATTCAGTGGCAATTTAGTAATTAATAAGAAATTTCTAATTCCAACAAACCAAACGGACCCTTAGGATAAAAAGGTAATATATTAAAAGAAAGGATGAGACTGAAAGCAATCTTTATTAAAAGGGTAAAATTGGGAAAGAACAATGGGGGACAAAAAAAAAATAGTGGCATTAGAAACTAAAGGCGGCGTTCTGTTATTTTGGAAACATCACCTTCTTCAACCTTATGCTTCTCGTTAAAACAGAACATGCGATCAAGGGGCTGTGCTTGTGAATGATCTAAATCCCTCGGCAAGAGATCCAAATCAGACAAGATTTTAAGACAAAGGGCTGTGCTTGTGAATGATCTAAATCCCTCGGCAAGAGATCCAAATCAGACAAGATTTTAAGACAAATCCTAACTCCCGAGGCTCTGGAATATTTGCAGCACCTGACCCTTCAGATGATTAAAATAATAATAAAAGTTGACCGAAACTGATGCTCATGGAACCGTAGCAACCAGATCTCATTGCAGAGTCTAATCTCTCAAATGGGATGGACTTAGGGTATGTGGCTTAAGGGATTGGATCGCCCTGCTGTGTGGATTTAGTCCCTAGAAGCTGGAGCTAAAAGAAGAAGAACTGAGAAACTTCAGATTAAATCTCGGGGGTTGTTATCATCACGAATAACAGAGCACAAGAAAGTGGTTCTACGGAACAGCAACAGAAATGAAGAAACCTTACGTTAAGAAGAAAGGGTAGAAACGGAACAGAAGCGGAGAGGAAAGGGAGAAGGAATACCTGGCAGCAGTTAACCGAAGGAAGAGAGAGGAGCCATTCACTCAACAGCGGCTTAAGAAACTTCTATTCATTCCATTAATTTTCAAAACTAGGCCGATGGGTTACAAAGGTCATATTTAAAGAAACTGAAAATAAAGTCCTAATCGATCTCTAAAGCAGAAGTTAAATCCTATTGTAACTCTGAAATCCAAAAATAACTCAAAACTCTCCCTATGTTGGCTAATTACAAGAATAAATAATAAATTAAAGTAGAAACCATTTAAACTAAATAACCCAAATTATTAACTAAAACTCCTAACTTGTTCGATTAGACCCAAACCCAGTTGGTTTGATCCTGCTCCATCTTGACCTGGGTTTCCAGGTCGGGTCTACCCAGTCCAGCCATGCGATTGCTCCTGCATCACCAACCTTGCATTGCAATTTGTCTCTAGAACTATTCTTTGTTTTCTCCAAATAAACAAGGCTTGAAAAGTGGCCTTGTCCCCCAATGTAGGGTTCAAACTTCTCATATGGAAAGAGTAGGACCCGACCATTACCAAATATTCAATACCTTGATTCTGTATCCACTCATTAGCACGTCAAAGCACTCACAACATTCTTTCAAACCTATGATGTTCATAAGAAGAAATTGTCTTCCAGAATGAAACTAACAATAATGGACTAAACGTTCCTCTCATGTTTGCACATGGAATATTTGATTTGTTTTCTGTCATTATACCCCCATAGTGCTTAATATTTAAAATGGGCTGGACTTCCTTGGCATGTTCCCCCTCCTAGAAGCCAAAGAGATAATCTAATCTCCTGCAATGTCAAAAACTTTTCTATCCATGCCAATGAACTACAGATTTAACTAAGTGTTTATTAATTGGCCTTAAAATTGATCCAGTTTTCAGCAAAAAGTATAAAACATTTCAATCAGAATCAAGGAATCTACTTCTGGGGTTGGCATTGGAAATATTAAGTTTTCAATGCCAAGATGAATTTTAATTGTCTCAATTAGTCAATTATTAGTAGTTTCCAATGCTAAGATAAATTTTAATTGTTTCAATTATTAGAAAAAGAGTTCAGGTTTCTACAGAACATGGTATATAATGTTGGATTTCAGATTATCAGTGATTTGTTCTATTCTCCAATATGCAAAATCTATTCTCCAACATGCAAAATCTTGGCTTTTACAGAGGATCAGCTTTGAGTCCGCAAGCCAAACATCAATAGAAAAGATAATATAATAGGTTCATCCACCCTCATCCCCCTAAAAAAGGACCTACAGAGCGCATGCAGCAAAAAATCCTATACCCGTGCAAAACTTGGGAGTGTCAGATGTAACATACTGCTCAACTAGAAGAATCAGGGTACTAAAGCAGCATCAGTCAGCTGTAAGAACATGGCCATTAACTTGTGCACGACCTCAGCTTTCCATTTTTTTGCCTGCAAACGTGTGGTAATGCAGTTTAGTGCCAATCAGCACAGTACCTATAAGCTAATCATTTTGATATTGAGACTTCAGTGGCCTACCAAAATGCATCCTTCTTTTCTTGGGCTAGCAACTCCTCAAATGAGATGTCTGCAAATTCTGGGTCTCTCGTTTCTTCCAGTTGATTAGAACCAGCCTTCAACTCCATCAGGGAACCAATTTCAAGCATCTGGAGAGCGAGAGAGAGAGAGAGAGAGAGAGAGAGAGAGAATTTTAGAACTCACTGTATCAGTAAAAATAAACAATTTCATAGACCATTATTGAGTGACTTATGAGTTTGCATAACCCATGAAGAGCAGCATCCTAAGAAACAGGGTAATACACAGTCCGGATTTTAAACTCTGATGACAAGATATTGCACCATCTGAACTAACAAACAACATCAATAGGGCTTGCAGTATTACCTTCTTGTATGCTGGTGAAAGCTTAAGCTGTTCTTGGAGCCGATTATATACAATTGCATCCTCCTCTAATCTCTTCTGTTCTGCATCTAGCTTGTAGACCTGCGATGTTACACAGAATGACCCAATAGCAGAGGTGACGCCAACAAAGAAACTACTTACCCCAAGGGGATAGCTCAGTTGGTAAAGACCAACACCTCAAAATTAAAAGGTCATGAGTTCAAATCTCCTTGGGGCCTACCTATCCGGAAAAGGAAAAAAAAAAAAAAAAAAGGAAACTCTTGCTTCCTTGTGCTAGCAGCCAGATATAGAAGTGCACCAACCTGCTGGCAAAGACGATCAAATGAAGACCTGTCTGCCTTAAATAGTAGAGCCTTTGTTATTGTAAGTTTCCGTTGATTGATCCCAGACCTGTAGGGAAACAAGAACAGAGTTCAAAATTTCTTTACATTTGAAGATTTCAAATAATTAATTATAAGAAATGGATAAAAAAAATAGTATTTAATTCTTCTAAAATTTGATGAATCAAATATAAGTAAAGGTAAAAGGTTTCTGAGCCAACAAGGTGGATGGAATCTCCCAGGCCCCCCCCTCCGCCTTATGGACTGCCGGATCCTCTCTTTGCATCCTAGCCATTCAATCCGCCCACTGCACGGGCCTATTCTCTGCACCACCACTGCACTCACTCACTCTCGCCCTTCTCCCTTACTCTCTTTTATCTCTTGAGTTCTTTGATCGTGTTTCGCATTTGAGAGAGATACTTTGGTCTCGGCTAATTCCCTCCCGAACTTTCTTGTTCAAGCCCTCAGCTCGTTTCCTGAGGTTCCTGACGCTTCTTATCCAAGTTCCCAGCAGACACCAACTCCTAACCAGGGATACCTTGCAAGGAGATGCAATGGAGGCTCTGTTCAGACTATATGGCGATGAGGTGCTTGAGTTTGTCTTTATAAAAACTGAATCAGCTGATAGAGTTTCTCCTTTCAATCTTGCAGCTGGTTGGAGATCTTAGGAGAATCTTCAGCCTTCCACTGTTTGTGGAATTCCAGATATTAGCATCAATGCAGCACCAGAGACAGGTGTTCCTATTTGTTACTGATAATAAAGTATTTGAGTTTTCAGGTCTGGATTAGTTTTCCTGTTGCGTTGCTCATATGTGCCATTCTATAGCAATGAGCATTCGTCCTTGAACAAATTGGAGTTGAACTAAATTACATTACGAACAGGGTGTGAACAGAGGAGTTTAGTTTACAGAGATGCAGCGGTGGTGGATTGCAACAGTGAAGCCGCAGGGGGGGGGGGGGGGGTGGAAGTAGGGTTGCAGCAGCAGATGGATTGAAGCAGCTAAGTTGCAAATAGGGAGATCCGACGGTCCATAAAGCAGAGGAATAGTGGGGCATGAGAGACTCCATCTCACCTTGTTGGCTCAGAGAACCTTTTTCCATTTCTAAAGCTTCTACCATGAAGATTAAATTACATACTTGTGCTTCAACTCATTCCTAGCTTCAATCAAGCAATTAGCAAAGTGGCAAACCTGCACAACTAATCACAGGTTAATAAATATTTTTATTGTGCATTTAAGTCACAACCCACTTCACAATTCAAAAAGAAACGTACTAATTATATTACTAGCATTTTAAGATTTGGATAACCAGTGAATAGAATTTCAAGCTATCCCTAATCACACCAAACAAGTTATTTCATTACATTACTTGTTCAGTAATTACGTATATAGCAACAACATTGGTTTCAAACTGACATGCTCCTAACCAGTAAGAGGAAAACCCAAGCAATAAGACGAAGCAAGGAACTAAACCACACTAAAATGGAAATTCTACCATATATATGTTTCAGGTCCTTATGGGGAGTCAAATGGACAGTACTTATATTTGTAAAATCAGTAAACAACTATCAAGAGAGAGAATACCTCCACCATCAACAAAATTATCCAAAAAAAATCTCCAAGCTATTTATCGACTTGGCACATCTTTTCATGACTCTATTCAACAAAGTTTCAATAAGATCCATATGCTCTCTGGATACACCGAAATACATGATTGAATCAGATTAGAAGCACGTTCGAAGTTAAGTCAGGTCAACGAGTTCAGGAATACAAGTGTGCAGCAGGAATGGTAGAAACAACAAGCTGCTCGCCTACAGCATTGCAAAGAAATCACTCTTACTTCCTCTTAACAGTAATTATCCAGACATCCCTTGCTACCAATTCTCTCAAGCTATTACAGGAACATAGATGCATACAAGCATCTATGTGAAACTGGCAGTGATCCTCTACTTTCCAACAATTGCTTTGTGGGCTACCATATCCAATCAGTGAAAAACAAATTAGAAGCACCTCTGAAAAAATCATAAAAGTACTTATTATTTCCTATGATTACAGCTTTAAACATGAAAACTCATGGATAATTCACTACTGCCTGGACTCTGGCCATGTAGGCCGAAGTTGAATATAGGGTCCTCTACTCGGTGATGTATGCTATTACTCTAGCTACATAGGCTCAAACTGCCTGCATTCATTTTCTCTCCACGATTAACCCAATCATGAATACAGGATTGTATCAGCGAAGTCTATCATGGCCTCATGGTGTTCGGGTGCAATAACTCAACATAGATCTTCCTCTAGTCAACAGCATTCATGTTGCTCTGGGCGACAGCCCTCTTTGGCCTGCCGTACTTGTCAATACCAAAGAACTTGATTGGGCCCACATCCTCATGATATAGCATGGTATCTGCATTGTGGACATTGGCCACAAAAGGCTTATCATCTGCAGGCACTACTTCGATCTCGCCACCATTCCAGAATGGAACAAGGATTCTCACAACTCACAAGTACAGAATAAGAATGCCTCTTGCTTGGTCTCTTCCTTGCCAATATCATTTCAATCCGCTACTTATAAGATCAATGTGGCAGGGTAAGTTTCCTTGCTTGGTATCTGGTATAGCTTGCTTTGCTCACTCACTAGGGCTGGAAGGGGGGATAAGAATGGCAATGTAAGACGCATGGCAAGGTATGGTTTCTCGCTCTAGCTAGGGAGAAATAGTTGGATGCAGTGACAGCAATCGGGTTTCGTACGTTGTCATTGATCCACATCCTGCAGCAATGGACTTTCTAATTATATATATACTTATAATTACAGATAAAGATGGAGATTACAATTTAAGAAAATAAGCAGGCAATCTCTAATGCAGACCCGGGTCGAGAAAACATGATTGGGTCCACTGATAGGCCCACCCAAGCTATATAACAGCTTTACTTGATAAACAGTGGCAGATTTGGTAAATAACCTGAATTTAATAACTTCGGAAGCAACAAACAGACCCTATGGCAGAATTGTAATTATATGAAAAACTCAACCAAGGGATGGCAAAACTGTAATTTTCAGCAAGGGATTAGGTTATGAGAATGAACAAACGAGACTTATGATATAATAGACATTCTGTTTAAAGAGAAGGGATTAATTAGGAAGGAAGAAAAAGTGATGCAGTCCAAGAAAGCCCAAGGCCCAAGTTCAAGTCGATAATGGGTCAGCCCAAAGAACCAGTCGGTATTGGTCCATTGGACCAACCCAAAGACCAAACCATCAACTGAACACTGTTCACGTGGTACTGTTCACGTGAACAGTGCCAGCAGATTTTCTTCCTATTTTATTAAGTTGTTTGTCTCCTAAAATATTTGGTTCAGTATCTTAGAGTTAGTTTCCTAAATATTTGGTTTGTTAGTTTGGAAACTTTCCTAATCTTATAAAGGGAAGTTCCTTTTAATTCTTGCCTTAGTTTAAGTTAGGAAAATCCTATAGGGAGTCAACTTTCCTTGTTTTGTTTCTGTTTCAGTTTTGGAAATCCTATTATTTTGTAATCTTTCTTAAGTCTATAAATAAGATAAAGAAGAAGAGAGCCAGCAGACTTTTAGAGAACCAGAAAATTATTTTCTGGTTGAGTCTCCTTGGTTGTGAGACTCAACCACAAACCCCCCTCCCTTGTCTTTCTTTGCTCTATTTTCAATACCATCAATCTCTCCCTTTTTATTACATAATTGCTACGTTATTCCCTACCGGTCTGATCATCAATACACTACGAAATTGGAGACTATAATCAGATCGATTAAATGTGCTGGTAACTAAGGGCGTCGTCAGAACATAGGCTATTTTCAAAAATTCATATCTTCTACATCTATGATCGGATCGTCTTCAACTTTCAGTATGTGTTCACGTACATCCTAAAGTTCATTGTCCCCAAGTTTGAAGAGATTCTAAGGGTCAGATTTCCAGATAAGTTGAATTTCTCGTTACTTTCTAATTCTGATTTAAGATTAGACAGCATAAAGATCCTCCAACAAAGAAGGTTTGTTAATTTGACTTGCTTTGAACCCTCTTTGCTATCAAAAAGACAAAACAAAATTAAGAGGGTAGAGAGGGGTAAAACTGGAAAGACATAATAAAATACTAAACAAACCCATCGTGACTTATTTGTTGTCTTCAACCTCCAGCAAAACAGAAACATTAAACCAGAGAACTTTCGAGTGATATATCTCACCCATATGAAGGTCTTTCAAGAGGAGATTTGGGGAGGAGGATCGCAACTACCTGGCCTTGGATTCCAACAACTTCTTGTCCCAATAACCAAGTCGTAAGGTGCAGGTAAACTGTGGGAATCAGTCCTGGCGTTAGAACATGGAATCAGATTTAGTTGCAGGTTTGCAACTCACCGTAAAGGTAAGGTTTGAGGTTAAGAACGAAGGATTTCGAAGGGTATCTTTGGGACTGTGATTACAACTAGAACAGGGTAATCAGAATCAGAAGAAGATTAGGGGTTAGAAAAAGAAAGAGGCTCCAAGAGAAAAACGGGAAATCAGAGGGTAAGAGAAAGGAAACCTACCCACAGATCGGTAGGGGAGGAATGAGCTTCCACAACAATGGGGAAGGGAACCAGCCGAGAGAGAGATGGCCCAACCGAGAGAGGAAGAGAGGAAGAGCAGAAAGTGCTCTGCCCGTAGGCACCCAAAAACCCTTTTTCTCAAATCTCCATCATACGTTTCATTGATTAAAAGGTCTCTAAATAGACTTTATAATCTAATTAATTGCTAAATAAAAATTCTAAATAAAAACATAATAATCAAAGAAGACTCCTAATTAAAGAAAACTTCTAATTAGCCTAAAACTCTAACTAAATGATAAGTACATCCCTTTTTTATGGAAAGAAATAAAACTAAATCAAATTACAATGATTTTCCCAATTAAAATAAACCCTAAAAAATATTCCCATCCAACGGATGCAGCCTGCATCAATCTCCCATTGTAAAGTCCACAGTCCAGGAGCCCAATCCAAACTACAAGGTAGTGGAACACTTTCAACTACTTCAGCTATATTTTGATATTCCTCAGCACACTAGGTCCTAATAATCAATCAATATCTATGTTTTGCTTATGTTTTGGGCATTTTCTGACTATTTCAGCTAAATCTAAGCTAAAATGTAAACCTCAACCTTTCTTCATCACACATATCATGAACTAGAGGAAATGATTGGATAGAAGGGGAGCCGAACAGAGAATCCCTCTATCACATTTGGTGGATAGGCAGGGATTAACGGCTGAAAGTGGGGATCACGGCAAAGAAATTCCCTTCCCTGCCATCTCTGCTGCTCACCGGCACCGCAATGAAGTAGTAGTAGTAGCACTAGTAGCTAATTTAAAGGCCAAAAGGGATCTGTTTGAACCAAAACTGAGACTGAAGAGAGAGAGAGAGAGAGAGAGAGGGTGAATCCCATAAAGACCAATATTTCGAGATTAATAGCCCATTTCAGAACCATATCTAGTTTATCACTCGACTGCAAGGTTTTTACGCATATCTATGTGAAAAGTTATAGTAACTAAAATACAATATGAAAGTTTGAACCAAAAAATCTTAAAATGTTACTACAACACCAGTACGTGGACTACCAAAGTGGCTTGTGGCTTTTCTCTACATGCAAATAAGAATAGGTGAAGCTATAGAGAATCTAACCATCCAACACAATGGGAAGAACTGTCAGAAGAAAAAGTCTTACCAATCTCTAAAGCTTATTGGAGAGGAACCAGGGAAGAATCTACAGCAAGCTGATATCCTACCAACACAAATGTGTTGAAAGAATTGAAAATACGAGAGGAAGAATTTACTAAAATTTAATCAAATAAATGCATGTAGCAGTAACTTCCATAAAAAAACTTCATCTCTCAGATCTCTCCTCATAATATAATATGCATTTAATAAAATATTCTTAACATCTCACAGTAGTCAAGCTAGAAGATATAAACATTGAATAGTAAAAGTGGAAAAACTTAATGATCCAGCCCCTTGAACATTCATCAGTGGTAGCAATTAGCAATAAGATAACAACAAAGGTATCCAACCCATTTATCAGTCCAGGATGACACACCCAATCTTAAACCAAGAGAAAATATGGGTTAAGGTAAAGTTGGGCCAGGTTAAGGGCCAAGATAAGAGCTAATTGCTTTCTGAGTTAGGCCTGGGCTTGCCACTCCATTCATACACACCACTCTTATATCGTTAACAATTTCTCATCAATGAACTATATCTTGGATCCCAAAGTGTTTGAAACTTTGAACCATACTTCTGTCAGCACCCTCGCCCCTATTCTCTAAAGCAGCAGCAACCTCAACCCAAGGGAGTTCACCAAAGAATTGTTCCACTTAGCCCTAGATGTTACGATATAAAAGAATGATAAAGAGAACCATACTAAAAACTTTCTAGAGTGGGGAAAAATAACTAGATTACCCTTAGATTAAATTAAAAGGCCTGACGCTGCCTCCCTAAATATAAGAGACTAATGTGTACTGAATTAAATTTATCACATCTCTCTCTCTCTCTCTCTCTCTCTCTCTCTCTCTCTCTCTCTCATAAACTACAGCAGAGTTCCTCTAAATTTTTTAAAAGTAAGGAAGGTGAGGAGAAGTCACAAATAAGCTTGATCTTTACCACCATGTTCCCTCCCTGCTGCGGCAAAGGGGGCACTTATGATAAAGATGAACAATTTGCTGAGTGATAAGGACTTCACACGATATTCTCTAGAAGGTTCTTTCATTCATGTTTTCAATAACTCAGCATTATACCAATTAAAATGTCAAGGAGTCTAGAAGGAGAGAGAAGGGGATTTTTCAAGGCAAGGAAAGTTTGAGAAATAACTCTGTATGCCATATGCAAAAAGTTGAACTCAACTCAAGTTTTACTTTTCCCAACTAAATGGGATTGGCTACACGGATCCTGTTCTGCGTTTCACCAGAAGTAAGTATCCATATGGAATTTAAAAGATATAGGAATATAGACTAGTGACTAGAAAATCAGTCCCGGAGAAGGGATTAAGGGGCAGTAAGACAAAGAAGAGAAATAATCGAATTTTTCTCTCTTACTCCTTCCCTCAGGTGACCTGAAGTGGAACATCCTGATTTAGGACAGCTACAAGATAGCCCAAATATGGTGTATGATTAGGGTTCCACAATTATAACAGCCCTCAAGGAGTAAA
The DNA here is from genome assembly GCA_028583415.1 of Protea cynaroides. Taxonomy (NCBI): domain Eukaryota; kingdom Viridiplantae; phylum Streptophyta; class Magnoliopsida; order Proteales; family Proteaceae; genus Protea; species Protea cynaroides. Next base: position 112,662,768 of record CM053276.1, read on the forward strand.
TTCAACATAAACACAAGCCCAAACAAAGTATTTGACAGAGAAGAAAAGGAAATATAACTTCTAGTTGCAGGAAAGTAAGAGTCCTAGAAGCAATAGGAGTGCTAAAACTGGGTTAGCATGATGAACAGATGGAATAGGTTAGGATTGAGGGATTTAAGGTTTTGTGACGCAGATCAAGAGTTGGGCCTGGCCCAATTAAGAACCAGCCCAACTAGAGAAGAGATCTTTCCTTACTGCCAGCTATAGAGAAGAATTACCACCAGCTCTATATTTTTTAATTAGGAGTTTATTTTGTTTCCTAATTGGTTAGTGATGCTATTTAGTTTCCTAAAGTGTAGATTAGTTAGTTTAGGAAGTCTCAATTACTTGGAGACTAAGATTTTCCTTAAATCTAGTTTCCTAGAAGTTTTGGAAATTTTCTTATTTTCTAGTTTTAGGAATTTTCCTATTATTTTGTTAGAAACTTCCTACTTTATAAAGGGAGTTTTAGTTTCCTATTTTTCAGTTAATTGTCTTTCCAAATTGATGTAATTTTTCAAACTATAAATAAAATGAAGAAGGGCTGGCAGCGGCAAGAGAGAGAGAGAGAGAGTTGGCCAGAGTTTAATATGAAATTCTGGTTGAAACTCCTATTTTGTTCATTCCCGTTTTCAGATAATAGTACTTTTTCGAAAAATTCATAACTTCTTCATCCATGGTTGGATCACCTTCAAATTTAGGTATGTTATTAAGCACATCCTAGAGTACTTCCCCTCCAAGTTTGAAGACCTTCCAAAGACTGAATCTCAAGATAAGTGAGTTTTTCTATAATTTTATAATTCTGATTTGCTACAACACCTGTTTGAGACCTACAGGCAAGATTGGTTTCGATCCCACTAGTTGGATCAAGCTCATCTTTTAGGATATTGTTTCTCATATCCAAAGGATCAAGGATCCCAATTTTTGAAGCATTCTTACAGACGGATTTGAAGTTGTGGAATTATTCGTTCAATTTCAATTACTCTTATTTGTTAAATTTGGGTTTGAACTGAATAAAGATCCTATAGCAAAGAGGGATCTATGAATTGGATGTGTTGAAACTCTCTTTGCCACCAATTTGGCATCAGAGCATGACTGAGAAGAGTTCTAACTCTCCTAATCAGTCAAACAACCCCAATGACCTTATTAATTTGGTTCTCCAACGGTTGGCCAAAATAGATGCAAAGTTGGATAATGTGGACAGAAAAATGAGTAATTTGGAGGAACGAAATAATCCTAGGCTGGCTAGAATAGAAGCCCCTCGAAGAGAAGTTCCTATGGCCAACCTAATGCCAAGACGTATTGCTAGGGCTTCCCAAAGAGTCCCTAGAGAAGAATACCAAGACCCACCCTATGAAGACTATGAGGACAATCAACCTATCCGTTATCAAACCCATAAGATACGAATGGACCTCAAAAAGTTTCATGGGAGGCAAGACCCCAAAGCCCTTCAAGACAGGCTGAATGCCTTAGATGACTATTTTGATTGGTTTAATCTTCCCAAACCTCGAAAACTGAAATTGGCTCGCTCCAAACTTATGGGGGGTGCTAGTGATTAGTGGTGTAATTATGAGTATAACCTCATGAGGAAATGGATGGAACCTACTACTTGGGAGGAGATTAAAGAAGAATTGAAAGATAAATATTTGTCAAGGTCCTTCCAAAGAAGGTTACATGACCAACTAAATAATCTTCAACAAGGCACTATAAGTATGGAAGATTATGTTTATCAATTTGACCAATTGTGTGCACGGTCTGGATCACGGGACAATGATGATCGATATCTCTGTTTCGTTTGGAGTTGCGACCTGAAATTAGAGAAAAAATGGGTGTGGTTGATATTGTTAGTCTTAATGACTGTGTTGATCAAGCTTTCCAAGTCAAGGACCTTTTGAAGTCAACACCGAAGCCCACCTCAAGTTCTTATGAAGTTAAGCACCCCACACCAAATAGCAAAGCCATAAGGACTACATCTCGTGCTACTCCAACGACAAATAAAGGTAAAACTCCCATGGTAGTAGCTACGGATATGCAATGCTATCACTGCAATGCATATGGTCACTTTGCTAGAGATTGTCCACAAAAATTAAAAGTAGACTGTTTAGTTGCTACAATCAAGGCCAATCCAAATACACAGGTATGTGAGCCACAAAATGATGACACTCCTGTTCCTAATATGGATGTCACGGATGATGGTGAGGATTCATATGGAATCCATATAATCAGCAGTATGGTTTTGATTACCCCAAAAGTGGATGTGGATAATTTTGATGCCTTTGCTAAAGCCCCAGGGATTAACAAAGGCAACCATAGTTCTGATGAAGACCACGGTGTTAGGGAGACAATTGGGGAAGACGAAGAATTAAACAAGATAGTCTCCATGAATACCACGATTCCACTTGACTTTCCTCAAAATGTTGAGCATATTGACTTTGTAATACCGTCTAAATATCTTGAAGAAAGTGGACCCAAAGTGATGGATTTTCTTCCAACATCGCAAGCACAATTAAAGTTTCAAGATCAACAGGTGCTGCCTACCGACCCCTCTGTAGCCATTCTTCACCATTACAAAACTCGTGGACGAGTTCTATTTAAGTAGGGGGGAGCTGACGCAGATCAAGAGTTGGGCTTGGCCCAATTAAGAACCAGCCCAACTAGAGTAGCCGAGATCTCTTTTAGAGATCTCTCCTTCCCGCCAACTATAAAGAAGAATTACCACCAGCTCTATATTTTTTAATTAGGAGTTTATTTTGTTTCCTAATTGGTTAGTGATGCTATTTAGTTTCCTAAAGTGTAGGTTAGTTAGTTTAGGAAGTTTCAATTACTTGGAGACTAAGATTTTCCTTAAATCTAATTTTTTAGAAGTTTGGAAAACTTTCTTATTTTCTAGTTTTAGGAATTTTCCTATTATTTTGTTAGAAACTTCCTACTTTATAAAGGGAGTTTTAGTTTCCTATTTTTCAGTTAATTGTCTTTCCAAATTGATGTAACTTTTCAAACTATAAATAAAAGGAAAAAGGGATGGCGGCAGTAGGAGGGAGAGAGAGTTTGATGCAAGAAAAGATCCGTTGGATAAGAATCTTCTTAGGATTTAATTTAAATTTCTTAGCAATTTTTAATTCTACTGATTTAGGTTTATTTTAGAGGTGGGCTACGGTTTTGTTTATTTGCTTATCTTATTTTTTCATTTAGTTAGTAGTTGTAATGAGAGTGTGATTCCTAATAAATAGGTATACTTCTAGTAGTTAGAGTCTAATTAGGTTTACGAGTCTTATTTTAGGCTTAGGAATCTTATTTTATTTTTCTTTTATTATTTTCTGTTATAGTGGGCCCCCCATTCCTCTCCTTTAAACGTGAGTTATAAGTTCAGTTTTTTGTTAGTTTAGGACTCTATTTTGCTTATTAGTCTTTAGAGTTTACTTTAATTATGATTTTAAGTTTATTTAAAGATAGTTTTACTAACGAAATTATGATGGATGGATATTGGAAAAAAAAGAAAGAAATCATTCGGTGAGTGCCTCTCTCCCTCTCACAGTTTCTCTCCCTTGTCTCTCTCTCAAAGTTTCTCTCTCCTCCCCCCTCTTGGTTCTTTGAATTCTCTCCCCTCCCTCTTTGGTTCTTTGAGTTCCTCTCCCCTTCCCCTTGCTGTAACAACCGCCCATTCCTTTCCCTTTCCTATAGAGTGGTTTCTTTGATATTTCTTTTCATCCCTTTATGTAAGCTTTAGTCTCCATTAGAGTTGGCCAGAGTTTAATATTTAGAGTTGGCCAGAATTTAATATTAAATTCCGGTTGAGACTCAACTGAAACTCCTATTTTGTTCATTTCCGTTTTCAGTTAATGGTGGTTTTTCGAAAATTCATAACTTCTTCATCCATAGTTGGATCACCTTCAAATTTGGATATGTTATCAAGCACATCCTAGAGTACTTCTTCTCCAAGTTTGAAGACCTTCCAACGACTGAATCTCAAAATAAGTGAGTTTTTCCATAATTTTATAATTCTGGTTTGCTAAAATACCTGTTTGAGACCTAGGGCAAGATTGGTTTCGATCCCACCCGTTGGATCAAGCTCATCTTCTAGGATATTGTTCTTCATATCCTAAGGATCAAGGATCCTAATTTTTGAAACATTCTTACAGATGGATTTGAAATTGTAGAATTATTTGTTCAATTTCAATTACTCTTGTTTGTTAAATTTGGGTTTGGACTGAATAGAGATCCTGTAGCAAAGAGGGATCTATGAATTGGATGTGTTGAACCCTTTTTGCCACCATTTTGCAAAGTTGGATGTGGATTTTAACAGCTGGGAAGGATTCTGCAATAAAGGACTTGAAAATAAAAACCATGGGAAAAAAAATTCCTGTGGCTAGGTTTTGATGGTGGATGAAGGTGGGATGGCAAGGATTGATATGAGCAAGCTATGGGCATGAAAGGGTGATTGGTGATGAAAATAATGATTAAAGAGAGACTTATGATTGGAATAAGTTGTTGTAACAGAAGCCAAAAGAATTCGAAAACAGGATAAAGATGACGAAAGGGGGAAGAATACCAAGGACCCACTTAGGGTTTGAAGGAACCCACCTTCAAAGAGGACATGTGAATCCCCACAAAAAACAGCATAAAGCTAGAGAGAACACTGCATTCATTTTGATAAATTCATATAACGGATACAGGCCTATATATTATTGTTTCTTGAATCATAAATAGCAAATACTAAAATCAAACAGCAGAACATGTACTTACTGTCTTCTGCAACCCTAGAAACCAGCACATTCACCCATGCTGCTGAATTGACATCAGTACTGCCTCTTCACAAAACAGACTTGTGTTTGAGTAGCTAGGGCTGCATGGACGTGTGTCTGATACATGCAGTAATTATATGTGTATGCTACTATTAGCTCCCCGTCAAAAATAAAGTGCACAAAATATTAAGCCAGTAGAACCTAAAACCAGTTAAAGTTAAAATCAAGGCCCATAAACCAAACTACAACTAAAAATGATACTGGTAGAGTGGTAGTGCTACAGAGAAACAACTTCCAGGATGGGCATCAGTGGATGCAACACCACCTATCCTAGTTCAGCAAGGATTATAGAAATTTATGTAGGTAATAAACAAGTAACCTTAAAACTAGAAAGTGCCCTTTGGTCCCAGTCCCACAAGCTTGAAATTCACACATTCACTTGAAGAGCCTATCATTCTTTTCATCAGTATTAAAATGTGAAATAAGCTTCATTGCCTGATACCAAGGAATCCAAAAGGCACTTCAAACAAAAAATTTCAATCCAATGCCAACTTGGCTCTGGGATTTGAAATTTGGCAACACTAACTCAACTCACTAACCCTTATATGTATACCTAGAGAACCATTGATTAAATAAGGGGAAAAAAGAACGAAAAGAAGGGTGTATGTATATATATATATATATATATATATAGAGAGAGAGAGAGAGAAGTGGGAAAAGACTTGCTCCATTCCAATATTCTATTAACTAACACATTTACCTGTCAAAAGAAAAAGCATTCAAAATAACATGTACATGCACATATTAAACAAGAATCATGCAATGTTCCCAACTACCCGATGTGCTAAAAACTAAGCCGAAAGGTTACCACAAAGATGTACCGCTAGGTCTCAGCTACATGAATAGCATTCTACATTATCCAAGGTTCAAGGTGCCGGTTCCGACCAACCTCAAAACCGAGTTGTCTCGGATTACCTCTCTCTCCTTCCACTCTCAATCTCTCCCCTTCCGTCATTCCCTTATAGGAAATTCCTCCAAAATAAACCCAAATTCAGATTTGAAACTACCTTTAGACGAACCACACTCTTCCTCTTTGAGCTTTGGCCCTTCCAACACGGCCCTTCCAACACACACACACACACACACACACACATATATATATATATATATATATATATATATATATATATATATATATATATTATGAAGAAGCTCCATACATTTACCCCCCCCTCTCTTTTGCTTGTGGTGATGATCAAAGACCATACCTCACCTCCCCTTTAAAGCCAATAGGAATGTAGGCGGCCATGTCTTGGTTGAATCAAGCTTTTGACCACATAAACCCACATGCAACCACAACCCATTAACCAAAGTGGACCAAAGTGAACCAAACCACTTAGATTGGTCCAAGATTAAATAATCTAACCTTGACTTTAATCTAATTTCTCATTACATTAAATCTTAAATAGTTAAATAAAATTAATACAAATATTAATTAGGGTGGGGTATTACACTTTTGGAACTCAATGAGTTAAAGGCCCTTCAATGTAAACATGTTATCCTTCTAGACATATTGAGACAGAGGTATTGCACTTTTCTGCTATTTTTTCTTTACATGTTAGTACTGTTGGGTGTGGAACCAATGGTTGTAGATATTTATGAATAATAGTAATTATTATAATAAGATTATGGGACTGTCTAATAGGGGACTGCCTCATTGTGTATGGATGGGTTGTATTCGATTGCAAATCTGTTAAGTTCTTGGGTTAAGTCTTCATTATTTATTCATTGACATTTCAATCCATGTCTATCTGAGAGAGACATTTGAGCATTTATTGTCTCTTCATGGATTTGATTATCTAAATAATTTTGTCAACATTAATGAGAAAATATTATTGAATGTGTTTATAGTTAGGTTTGCATTTTTAATGTTTCCATGGATACTCCTTAAACCTATTTCCTCCTCTAGCTAACATTTTTAAGTGCAAACCCCCTGCTAAGATTCTACCAAACCCTCTCACCTAAGTGATGCAATTCAAGGGGGAAAATTAATCCATGCGTTACTGTTCACACAATGCTGTTCACATGAACATTGGTCGTAGTACTCAGGCCTCATTTGTGCCCATGTATTGGCCGTGTTCAGCTTCTAAACCGCCCAACTGATAGATAGAATCTCAGAAAATATTGATGGCTGAGGTGGCATGGGTCCCACAAGATTTGGAAGAAGTCCCAAGTTGATATAAGTTCCCATTTTTAAGGTTGAGTGCTCCACAGGACCACAAGTCACAGACAGCCAGCTGCAACTGATTTGGAGAATATTTTCACAATATCACTGATTCAACCAGCCACCAAGTTCTTGTAAGATCTGATTCAACCAGCTCAAAATTTTGCAAGAATCTGTCCTGTTGAAGCCCATAAAAGTTTCAACCGAAATTATCTCGGTTTCGTGGGAATCCGAGATGAAACCAAGGTCGAAACAGAAAAGTACCAGTTTTCGAACAGGTTTCAGTGGTTTCGTCCAAAACATGGTCAAACCATGGCTATATAAAATCCCATATTTCAACATGTTTCGACAGATTTCGTCTCAGTTCAAAAGTTTCGACCAGGTTTTCTCTGGGCCTTGAAACCTTGATTTTGAGTTTCACCCAAAAAGGTCTTGATGGTTTCGAGCCTGCCCGGAATAGGCCTTGAAACTGAGATCTTCATCCTAGGCCCAGCTGACAGAAACCCTATCAAAGGTGGTCCAGCCACAAGGATTGTAGAAGATGTTATTGTGGTTTGAGACTTGAGAGTGTCCCAAGTAACCCAGCCCCAAGGTACAAGGATAGGTTTCTATTTTGATTACCAGCTTTTATTAAGTATCCATATTTAGTTTTCTCTTGTTTAAGTTCGTTTTTATTTATTCTCTAGTTTGCCATGGTAGAAGTTTATGATTTTAGTCAATAAGCTTTCTTAGTTAATTGTTTAAAGAAGTTACTATTTTGTGTAATAGCATCAGCCCATGATGGAAGCTTCTAAGGTTCCATTCGGTTGTTTGTTTTAGAGTCTCTATTTAATAGGTTGTAATGGCTATTGGCCTGATAAGGTTGATTGAAGTTAAATTCTGGTATTTACCAAATTTTTTGTGAGATGCAGCAAGGAGAGACCCCTTTCCCCTCCTCTTCTTCTCCCTATCATCTTCTTTAGTATTAAAACATCCAGTTTTCAGGTGTTATTTCTTGTTTTCCTTGGCTGATTTGCCTGCTGTAACCTGTGGAAACTGAATTGAAGCGATCCTATTGTGGAACTAGTTCTTAGTTACCTACTTGGGACTAGTTCTTAGTTACTAAGCCTACAAGACTCAAGAGCACTCTAATTCTGATGAGAATGTCAACGACGATTCTTCATAGAGAATGGAACTAACGGCAATCATTTCAATGAGGTCAGTTCTTGGTGCAATGGTGTGTCCAGCCGCTATTCTCACTACAAATGTTTTAAAAAGTCTATGAAAAATCACAAGGTTGGTAATGGTAATGACTTTGGAGTTACTATATGATTTAACAGATTCTAGAATAGGAACTTAACGTTATTTACATGTCATTCATTGATACGCACCTATCATTGATTCAAATGCTTGGATAGGGATTCACCAGCACAACGAACCCTCCCCTCTCCCACACCCACCCACCCATCCACACACACCCCTGCGCAGACTCAACAAAAATCCCTTACTTCGGAGATGGAGGAAATATAACAGTCCAGAACATGCAGCAGATTAATCTCCGTAGAACAAGATCAATATGTGAAAGTTTATCAAGCATAACATTTTACGGGTCATTGAACTAAAAAAAAAAAAAAAGAATAATAATAATATCGATTAGAAGATGAAGAATATATTTCCCCAATAGAACATCATTCCAATCAGGAGTTCCGTTCTTAACCATCTATCGCCCTACCCCTGAAAGAAATTAAAAGTCAAGTGCCTGTCGTACAGAAACAAACATAGATTTCAAAACGAATTATGGTTTTCGCCGAAAATACAGAGCGACTATCAAGCTGGATAGAGCACACAACTCATTGGATCGGCCAAAGAAAGTGAAAACACTTCAAAGGTGCAGCAATTTCGAGTTAAAATAAAAAGAAAGAGAGAAAGTAAGCAACATTGGTTGAAGCAAGTAGAACCTGAGCTAGTGTTAAGGCCTGTGAATCGTTTGCCTTAACTAGCTGATCATACTGTTGTTTGATCTTCTTCTGCGTTACGCTGGACAAGGAGGTGAAGGGATATAAACAATCCAAATCATTCTTGTCCTGTGTAAGAGATACTTGGCTCCGAAGAAACTCATATTCGGCATTCGTGGAATTCTGGCGCTTCTTCTTGGCCCTCTTCTTCTTCTTTTTTTCCCTCGAGTCCCCAGTTTTCACCGAATCCTCGACGGCAGACTGGATACCGTCGCTGTCTCCCTTGGACACATCAGAGAGCTGAATAACATCGCGGTTCCCGCTATCATCGAGGGGCAAATGAGAAGGGATAGAAGAAATGAAAGAAGCCAATTTGGAGGGATCGGAGGAGAGGATATCTACAATTAGCGGATGAGACTGATGAGCCTCACCAGTTGTGTTTGGTTGAGAGTAGCTGAAGATGGAGTGAGGGTTTTGAATCGATATCTCAGCTGTTGCTGAATCTTCTTCTTCCTCCTCTTCTTTTTTTGTTCTCTTCAATCTTCTGAACATAGAGATGAAAACCACGAAAAGAGAGACAAATGAGAGGGTAACGAACAGAAAGCATAACATCGGATCTTGGAGTAGCCGATGATGTTCCATGAGATGTGAATAAGTGAAGCGGATAGATGAGAAGGCGGAAGTTGCCATCGCCATGGAACGCGTCATTACAGGAGAAACAGCGAACACAGAAGAAACACCTTTGTTGTTCTTCGACGTCTAAAGCGGTTCAAAAATCCCAAGCATCTTCGTCCCCATCGGCCAATGCTCTGTTATAACTCATCAGGATTTCCTCTGTTTCTCTCACTTTCTTGCGAAGCTTCTAAATTCTCAAGTCTCGATTACGTTAATACATGTGCTAGGCTGCTAGCTAATACCTAAACTTTTAAACGAGCATCTTAATCTCATCGATATCTTGTATCTCTCGATTTGACATAGTATCATTCGAAAGGTGGGCCCAAGAGAGGAGGAAAACTGGAAAAGTAATCCATGTGTAGGTGTGGCTGGTGGGAGTGGAACACTAGGCCGGTTTAATAATACTCCTCTTCCAGAAGTATTATTACTTTTGGTCCAAAGTCATATTATTTTTGGTCCAAAGTCATTTTATTGTTTTTGTTTTGGAGACAGCGGATGGTGACAGTGGTGGTGGTGGTAGTGGTGGTTGCGATAGATGATAGTGGCAGTAGCAGTGGTGGTGGCAGTGTTGGAGGTGGTGGGGGTGATGTTGGTCGTAGTTAAGTTTTTCTTTTGGCTCGATTCTTTTTTTAGTTTTATTTTATTTGTTCCAGGGTAATGAGAGTTAGTTTTTTTTTATTTATTATTCTTAAATTTGGGATCTCTGAGTCTAACGGAGCCTGTTTTACTCCCTAGAGGTTAAGAATCGGACCGAATTTACTAAACAGTACTCAACTCTCAAATTGTTCCTAGAAAGACAGAATCAATGGAATTCAAGAGTGGGAGTGTTGTCAAACAAGGCTTAGACATTCACATCAGTGCTAACTGGTTCCGATCTTCTCTTGCCATTGAAGGGATTTCAGTTGTCAGTCGTGATCCAATGGTTAGAGTTTAACTCAGTGAGTATATTCGTACCTTGATATGCATGTCAAATGAACTCTAATCGTTAAATCACTATTAAATGAACTAGACAACAAAGAGATGATATTTTTCCATACCAACTCTAATGTAGGGACAGCAACCGTTGTTCTAGACAGCACCCACTTAGATTTGAAAGAGTCAACCATAGTAGCCATGGTGTTTGAGTTTGGATTTGGAATGTTCATTAAATTCTTAATCCTCGTATTCTTAATAAGATACAATTAATAATGCAAAAGTGATTGCAAGTTGCTAGGTAGGATGCATCCTCTCACATGCCTTTTTCATTTTTTATTTCTCTTACAAAAATAATAAAATATTGAACTCTGCCGCTCACAGATCATTCACCCATTAATATTATGTTGAATCCGCGTGAATCAGGTTGAGATGGCTGGGATTTATTCTTTGGCATTTTTGTGGACATTAATAACAATTAGTAGCTTGATGGATTAGATTTTTTTTTTTTGGTAAAATGATGGATTAGATTGTGTTTGTTAATTTTCTGTGGGAATAGTTTTTTTTTTTTCTTTTGTTTTGCAATAACACATGAGCATTATATTTACGGCAAACTGGATCGGGCTCATTTGAAGCATGTTTGGTTGCAAGGGGAATTGGTGGGAAGGGAAGTGAAAATTTAAAATAAAAATAAAAAACTTTTGTGATGATGATTACAACACATGCTATCACATTGCTATTAATTCAAAATCATTTCATATTTAATTATTAACTTACATTTCACTTTGTATTCAAAGCCCTTGCATTTAATAATTAAAATAAAATTTTCATCTTAGCAGTATTATTATTAAATATGTTAAGAAATTTATGTAGTTTATACAATTATTTTGTATTACAACTATAAAAGTTTTATTTTTAAGTTTAAAAATTTCCTTTCCCTTCCCTTCAATTCCCCTTGCAACCAAAGACAACTAAGTGTTTCAGGGGGGTGAGTACCCCTTGGATGAGTCTAACACATCCGACGGTTATAGATCCAAACCTACAAAATAAAGAGGTGAGTAAATACTACATGATATCAGGGGGAAATTAAAAGCTCAATCCACATAGGAAACCAAGACAAACGAAGAATGCAAGAGAAAGAGAAAATTTTCAATCGGACTCCTCTGCTACTGCAACTGACAAAACACAAGAAGCTCATTCGTGATGTCGTAGACAAGTCCAGGGTCCATTGCACAGTCGAGATTATGATGGCCAGAGCCGAAATCGCAAGACATCAATGGCTTACCAGTGGACTCATCAATGATGGGTTGGCAAAGGTTGTTAACAATGTTGGTTTTAGTCGTCATTGCAGACCGATTTGCAATAGGGCTCCAATCCAAGTGGGTCGAGCAGCAACGCTCACATGGGGGCAAGCCATGGAAGTGCCGGAGAGGATGTTGAATTCAGTCTGGCGAGCCTAAGCCGGTCAGCCTGACTACATCAACCAAGGCAACTAGAATGTTTACACCAGGGGCGATTTGATTCGGCTCGAGGATCTCTAGGTTCAAAGCATTGGGTCCTTGATCAGAGAAGGAGGCCACTATCGGTGCTGGCTTCACACTAATGATGGCGCCGTGGAAGACAATTGTCGCCGTTTGAAGTGTAGAATCTTACACTTTTTCCATTCACAGGGTTTCATCTCAAACACTAATCCATCCATACAGGGATCTAAAACACAATTGTGAAACAAAGTAAATTATAATTGTAAAACATACTTGTGCGTAGGAGATTGATTTTCGTCATTGAACTTGAAGCTTTGATCACAGTCTTACATAGCTTGTAAAGGTTTCACTTGTTTCTCAATGCTCATGGGTACAGAGAGAGGAAAAGCAACTAGGACTGCAGGATTTATTATATAGTATATATAATACTATCACAAACCCCAATTTATCTCACATTGAATCAGGGTTTGCCTATCTTTTTATCTTGTGATGAACTAGACTGGACCGGTCAACCTAGTGACATAAACTCCCATTACTCAACGGGCCAGGTAATTAATCAAGTTCACAAATATATTCCAACACATAAGATGAAACACAACTTTTAATTCATAACCTTCTTTGGCACTGACTGCACATGCAGGGATAAGGTGAGTGTCACCCACTAGACCCTCGCCATTGGAGATTCCATTGATGATGATCATTCCAACACTCTCAGCTTGTTAACAACCAAACCCTTAGCGCTCTCGGATTGATCCTACGATCACAGATTACAATCTTTCCTCTCACGAGATTTGGATCAAGAGAATTCTCCATACAAATAGAAGTAGAGAGCATCCCCAATTTGCTAGGGTAGACCAGAGGGAACATTTTTGCCGTATAACGGCTTACCAAAGTAGAAAGATTCACCACCGAGTTTTCGTCCATTGTCGATAATTATATCGGTCGAAAAATTACGAGGAGTCCAATGGAAAATTTTCTCTTTCTCTTGCATTCTTGTCTTCCTCAGTGTCATGCATGGATCAAAATTTTAATTTCCCCCTTTCAATTTGAAATCACGTAGCATTTACTCACCTCTTTATTTTGTAGGTTTGGATCCATGGCCGTCAGATGTGTTAGACTCCACATAGCAATCATCAAAGGGGTGCCCTATAGGATTTCTAATCTTAATAAACTTATACCAATCAATCTCATATGGAGAATAAAACGCATTGAACAATAACATAATCAAATAAAATAAATGGGACATACCTCTTCGTAGAAGATTGATTTCCGCCCTTGTCTTTTAATTGATTTTCAACAGAGGTCTTCTACAGCCTCCTCTCCCTTGGATATGGGTCCCTTTGATTTCACGCAGAGAGAGACTATAGGGACCCTGCTTCATATTTATAATAACTGCATATCAAATCTATTCCAATCTCATAATGGAATAGATTTGTTTTATAATAGGTAAGGGATAATCAATCAATCCTTGATTGGATTCTCATTAGTTATAAAAGACAAGTAAGATAATATTGCCCATAATAATAAAATAAAAAGATTTTACAATCTCCCACTTGGGCTACATTATTCCACAAGACTGTTATAAACTAGTGTAAGACCCGCACTCAATGAACCCGATCTAAACCTTGATTTCATGTCGTAACAGGTCTTTCGATCATCACCGGGTCAGACGGGACGAGCGGATGACAATTAGGTACGGAATAGGACCAAATAGTATGATTTACTCATATCGATCGATGGTACCGGTCTTGGTACCGGTCGACCGGTATAGTCTGCGCAGCAGACTACCAAGATCTGGAATTGATTCTCTACGGGTCCCATTTTTCTAATTCTGAATCCTAGGACTTTCTTAATCCTAAGAGGCTTCCTAAACCTAATCCTAGCCTATATAAACACCTCTAAACCTCCTGAAATCCCTTTCATTAGTCCTCACAAACCCTAGAGAGGAGAAGGAGATTGGAGAAGGAGAAGGAGCTAGGAAGAAGAAGGAAGAGCCGCCGTTACCGTTCGACAAAGCACACCTTACGTCAGTCGACAGTAAGTGTTTAAACCCTCTCTCTCACATTATGACTCTAGGATGGTTGGGTTGCTTGGATCAATACCATGCAAAGCAGGTATTGACCTAAACCCTACTTTACCGTCAAACCCTAATTTAGTCGTTAAACCCTAGATTCGAGTTCTAGGATGAATACCATCAAAACTAGACTTGAATGGAGTTGGAAACAACTCTAATTCAAAGCTCAGACTTAGAATGTGTAGGAGAAACCCTAGAATCAATAGAGAGTGATCGACGGCAGTCGAAAAACTAAGTGTATGGTCTTTCAGAGACATACCAGTCGCACCCCATGAGACCGGTACCGCGACAGGTACCTCTCGGGGAGTGGCCTGTGGGGACCGGCTGACCATATCGGTCGCAGGTTTTCCCACAGTGCTGTGACCGGTACCTGCGATTGGTCAGCTCTGTGAGTGTAATTTTTGTAACCTCATTGGTTTTCGACCAGCGTAAACCCTATTCTAATTGAACCCTAATATCATGTAAGACTTTGTGATAGCACGTTTGGATCTTACGACGTGGAGCAAGCTATCAAACGAGCGTCAGGTAAGGAAATCGAACCTAAATCCTAATAATTAATGGACAGTAAACCGTTGCTAATAACAATGAATCTTTGGTATGATGTTTATGCATTCTCACATGTCATATGTTATTTCTAGTTATTATATTTGTTCAAGCATATTTCATATGCTAGGATGTGATTTTTATGCATGTGATTGTTTTCGTTAGTGTGTGGAATGGGAAGGGCCTGGGGTCTGGGATCATTCCTCACACTAGCACCTTTTTATAGTATTCTATCTTAACATGCTTGGTGCGGGTAAGGCATCAAGGGAAGGACGTGGTACTGTAGTCTCTGACCTGGCCACCAGACTCTAGCTCTATCTCTATGCCGTAGGGAGTTATGTTGGGATAGAGTCTACTTGCGTAATGTTCTGTCTTAGTATGCTTGGTGCGGGTAGGACATCAGGGGGAGGTCGTGGCACTATGGTCTCCGACCTGGCCACCACGCTCTAGCTCTATCTCTATGTCATAGGGAGCTGTACTGGGATAGAGCCTACAGTGATGACATATAGGATTGGTTAGTTGCGAGCCCAGTTTACAAGCCCTAGCTAGTAGGAGCTTATGTATTGGTATGGGTAGAGCATCAGGGGAGGTAGTGGATGCCTTAGCTCTATCTCTATTCCATGATGGGTGCATGTGGGTCGGCAGCGGTGTGATCTACTATGCGATGCTATACACTCGTGTATAGAGGTGCGGTGGCCGCCAACCCTTTCTATAGCACATTGCAAACTTAAACCAGACTACAGCATAAAATGATTGTTACTCATGCATATAATATTGTTACACTGTCTGATTGTCTTACTGAGCTAAGTTGTGAGCTCACCCTTTGTATATACATTGTTTTTAGATGTTGATGCAGGTTACACGGTGGACAATTATATGAACGCTCCGACATTTGGAGGTGTTGCTGCTCTGGACGTACAGGCAGGAGAGGACGAGCATGACGCTTCATGCGAGTGTCCTTTCTGCGTGTACCTTTGATTTTATTTTATTTGTTTCAATTATTTTTAAAGTGATGTAAAGATATTTAATTACGTTTAGAATTTGGATAATTGAATACTTATTTAAATTTATCAATAGAATACTCAGTTCATTTATTTAAAGACTTCCGTTGTATTTATTATATTCTGATTGTGGTTATGTGCAATGGTTTGTATGAGTAGACACGGTCTTATTGAGATCCTGGTGTGAACCATTGGTTCAGTGACGGTTCACTCACACCATTCTGGTTGATTCAGAATTGGGGTGTGACAACTAGTGTGCACATTGAAACCATTAATTAAAATCAAATTATCCCAAAACCTTATTCCTTCCAACAAGCAGATTAATGTTGAATAACAACAGAATATACGCCTCAATCATACGACATACAACTTTCTGTTATCACAGACAAAAGTCTCCTTGATAATATTTGACCTTGGCTTGTCGCATTTTGAAACTTGGCTTAATATTGCCTTTATGTTTTGGCTTAATACCACTTTTTGAGACTTTGCTTAATACTGTCTTTTGGGTCCTGGCATAATATTGTTTTTTGAGACTTGGCTTAATACTGTCTTTTGGGTCCTGGCTTAATACTGTCTTTTGGGTCCTGGCTTAATACTGTCGTTTGTATTTTGGCTTAATACTGTCTTTTGTGTTTTGACTTAATACTGTATTTTGTGTTCTAACTTAATACTGCCTTTTGTGTTCTGGCTTAATACTGTCTTTTTTTGTTCTGATTTAATACTGCCTTTTGTGTCATGACATGTTAATTAAATAAAACTTTCAATTAGACTAGCAAGAGTGTAAATGTTAAATCATAAAAAGAAACAATTGTATTCATCACTATGTCATAAAAACCACAAACAGAACAATACAACCAAGTATCAATGTAAATATATGATTTTTTTTATACAAAATTACATCAAAAGACTCGACTATGCCCATGCTAGAAACATGATCCTTGAAGACTCCCACTGGTAGGGCTTTTGTTAAGGGATCAACAACCATATCTACCGTCGAGATCTTTTCTACAATGATGTGATTATCATCAACCTTTTTCTTTACTAATAGATACTTGACATGTGTTTTGAAGCACCAACCCTCTGGTTATTCTTAGAGAAAGATATAGTTGATTGATTATCACAATACACTAATAATGGTCTGGAGATGATCTCCACAGTCTTCAGATCAGAAATGAAATCCCTCAGCTAGATTACCTGTTTCGTGGGCCACGACCTCTGCCTCCATAGTAGAAGATGCTAAAATTGTTTACTTCACACTCTTCCAAGAAATAGCTCCTCCAGCCATCATGAAGATGTATCCTGATGTGGATTTTCCATCATCAGGGCATCCACAGTAATCTGCATCAGAATACCCTACAATCTCAATGGTATCATTACTACCATAGGTAAGCATATAATCTTTTGTCCTCTGTAAATATTGTAAAACTTTCTTCACAGCTGTCCAGTGAGCTAAACTTGTATTTGACTAAAAATGTCCCAACACACTCACTACAAAAGCGATATCAGGGGGAGTGCAAACATGTACATACATAAGGCTCCCTATTACAGATGCGTAAGGCTTATCAGTCATAGACCTTCTTTCAGTCTCATTCCTAGGGCATTGGGTCTTGTTTAACTTGTCTCCCTTGTTGATGGGTGCCTCACCAGTTGAACAGTTTGGCATATTGAATCTCTTGAGTATACAATCAATATAGGCCCTTTGAAACAATCCCAATAGTCTACGTCTTCTGTCACTACTGATTTCAATACCCAGAACAAAAAAACCCTCACCCATATCTTTAATTTTAAAGTTCTCTCATAGAAAATGCTTGGTCTCTGCAAGCAAAGCCAAATCACTACTAGCATGCAAAATGTCATCTACATACAACACCAAAAAGATAAACTTGCACCCACTGATTTTGTGATAAATGCATTGATCAATAGCACTCTCATCAAAACCAAAAGAGGATATAATGTAAGACTCGCACTCCACTAACTTGGTCTAACCGTGTCGTGCCAGGTCTTCCCATCATTCCTGGACCAAGTGGACCGAACGTGTAAAGATAGATCACAAACCAGGTATGAGAATCGAGTTAAAAATACTAAAAATATACCTAAGGTCGCATACCTGGGTAGGTATGGTCGACCATAAGGAAGGGAACAAAAATTTCAAATTCAGAACCCCACGGTCGATGATTTTGACCCTATGGTCGACGGTTTATGCGATCGTATGATCGACCGTGAGAACCCAGATCAGACTCCGAGTTTTGAAAACTTTCCTAAACTAAGGGATTGCTTTCCTAATTGAAAGAGGACTCTATATAAAAGACATCCCTCAACCCTTTTTCACTCTTTTAGAACATTAGTGAACCCTAGAGAAAGAAAAGGAAGAGAAGGAGAAGAAGAAAAAGCTAAGGAGAAAAATTTACTGAGAAGAGATTGACTCTCTATCACAGGCAAAAGTACGAAACGAATCTCTGGAGATGTAAACTCTAAGTATAAGACTTCTATGGAGGATAAACAATATCAACCTATTATGATCTATGTGATTTCCTTGAGAAAATCCCAAGGAGAACCATGAGGAGTGAATTTGATGATTAAGGTTGATAAGAAATTATTAATGATAGTCATAGGATGATCTTAGAATAAACCTCATTGAAGAACAGAAGATTTGACCCAGGAAGAACTCGAATTGCATGTAGACTGTGACCAGAAATCTCAAGGTCGCAGCTACGATCGACCATAGCATGACCTGTATGACTAGAGGATCGATGTGTAAGACCCGTATCAAACTAACCGGTCTTACCATCTTGTACCAGGTCTACCTATCATGGTCGAGCCAAGTGGACCAAGTGCGTGAAGAAAATTATAAGATCAGGTATGAGTCTAACCCAAAAATAGTAAATGTGAGGGTAGGGTCGCATGCCTAAACAGGTAGGGTCGACCCCACCTCAACAGAAGTCCAACCTATGATTTTCTAGTCGTAGGGTCGCATGACTAGAAAAACGTAGGGTCGACGGATCCTGCGACCCTACGTCCGACCCTACGATGACAGACAGAAATCGTAAATTAAAAAACTTTCCTAATTCCAAGGGGTTCTTTCCTAAACTCAATGAGACTTATTTTGGAGGATTTTCCTCTATAAATAGGACGTCCTTAGCCTCTTTAACTCCTTTTAGAACCCTAATTGAAAGTAAGAAAAGAGAAAGAGGAGGAAAAGAAGAAGAGAAGGAAAATTGAAGAAAAGACTAAGGAAGAGGAGGAAGTTCAGAGAAACCTCTGAATCTCAGCCAACTTCAAGTATGAATCTAAGTCCCTTCATAAAGTAAGAGCCTATAATATATTAGGAAGAAGTTAGGATTAAGAGAAACCCAAATCATCCATCCATGGACAAGTTCCAAAGGAATCCATGGAAGTAATCATCATAGACAATGGAAAGTGTGTAAAAATCATAGTTATGAGCCCTAGAACAATCTTATAATGGACCTACAAGACCACATGATCGATCACATGCCCTCGGGAAGTTCCAGGGAGGGTGTGGTCACACGTAGGGTCGATTGGTAACCGACCCTAGGTGCTGCCCTACCTGCGACCCTACGATTTCAACTAGTATAAATTTGTTATAATTAATTTTAATTAAAAATCTATCGACTTGTTAGGCCTTTCTAGTGATTTTAAAGGTGGTTCATAAAGCTTGAACGAAGATCTACACTCAATCAAAGGTGAGGGAACAAGACCTAAACTAATTGGCTAATAATAAACTATTTTCGTTAATTGAGTCCAATACCATGTATGATTCTATGATTGTATGATTGTAATGTGCATATCACATGTCATCTACTATTCCTATTATTATTGTTCATGCATATTTAATTCAGTTTATTTACAACATGATGATGATGATGATGCTAGGAATAGACATGTGAATGTTTGTGTGTGGTTAGTGTACTTGATGCGAGTGGGGCATCAGGGGAAGTGTGATGCGATGCGGTCCTAAGCACTTTAGCCCTATCTCTACTCAAGTCTTGTCCACTAACATCGTCGTATCGCCATTACCTTAGCAGAACTATTACGTCGTAGGGCATCAGGGGAGGTGGTCTCGGACTGTGTAGTCTCTGACTCTGTCGGGGGATCTTAGCTCTATCTCTATGGACGTACTGAGGGATGCTGGGGTGAGGCCTTGGTTACACTGTTTGACATTAGGATTGGTTAGTTTCGAGCCCAGTTTGTAAGCCCTCGTCAACAGGGGCTTACGTGTTGGTATGGGTAGAGCATCAGGGGAAGTATGATGCGGTGCGTTCCTAAGCACTTTAGCTCTATCTCTATTCCATGATGGGGTGGATGTGGACGACAATGGTGTTTGATCCATTGGGTGGGCTTACACACCCTGTGTATAGAGGCGAGGGGGCCACCGAACCTTTCTATAGCACATTGCAAACTTATGAACCAAACCAAAGATATGAATTGAATGCATGCATATGTTTGTTGCATTGTTTTGTTTGCTCACTGAGCCGTGATGTGTGCTCACCCTTTCGACGTCGAATGCTTTTAGTTGATGATGCAGGTACCACGGTTGAAGACTATATGAATGCTCCTATGTATGGACATGCGACGGCGATGGACGCTGAAGTTATGGTGGAGTCGCATGATTCGTCATGCGAGTGCAACTCTTGTGTTTTTTATTAGAATTTTATTCAATTTATACAGACGATGTAATTGATTAAATATTTTATTTTATGTCTTAGTCAATAGAGAATAATTGGATAATTTATTATTTTATAATTATTAGACTCTCAGTTCATCAGTATAAAGACTTCCGCTATTGTGTATTTACTCTGATTATTGTCGTGGATGTGTATGGTTTAAGCAAACGGACACAGCCTATTCGACATCCTGGTTGAACCGTTGGTTAATTAACGGTTCATCACACCATTCTGAATAGTATGAAATTGGGGTGTGACAATAGGCATTCAGGAAGATTTAAAAAATCATATGGTCGTAGCTATGGTTGAACCATATGCGACCACAGGATATCGACCGTAGACAGTAAGGTCGATACAGCATGAGACCATAGGACCAATCAAACACCTATCAGTACTCTGTTTTGATTTTCGACTACTGTAACATGTTACATATAAATCCTAACTTAAATTTATATAATTTTTAGGTTGTTAAATCAATTCAAAGAGAATTTCAAGGCTTGGAAGGACATTGGGTATTGCTAATAGGTGAGGGAACAAGACCTAAACTAATTGGTTAATAACAAACTATTTATTTTTATTGAGCCCAATGCCATGATTGATTCTATGCTTGTATACTTGTAATGTACATCTCACATGTCATCCAATATTTCTGCTATTATTGTTCATGCATATTTAATTCTGTTTATTTATAACATGATGATGATGATGCTAGGAATAGGCATGTGAATGTATGTGTGTGGTTGGTGTGTTGGATGCTAGTGAAGCATCAGGGGGAGGACGTGGCATGGTGGTCTTCGACCTTGTCACTAGACTCTAGCTCTATCTCTACTCAAGTCTTGCCCACTAACATCGTCGTATCGCCATTACCTTAGCAGAACTATTACGTCGTAGGGCATCAGGGGAGGTGGTCTAGGACTGTGTGGTCTCTGACTCTACCGGGGGGCCTTAACTCTATTTATATGAATGTATTGAGGGATGCTGGGGTGAGGCCTTGGATACACTGTATGGCATTAGGATTGGTTAGTTGCAAGCCCAGTTTGCAAGCCCTCGCCAATAGGGGCTTACGTGTTGGTATGGGTAGGGCATCAGGGGAAGTTTTAGTGGTGTTTGATCCGGACACTTTAGCTTTATCCTTATTCCATGGTGGGTGCATGTGGGACGACAATGGTGTTTGATCCATTGTGCGAATTCACACACTCGTGTATAGAGGTGCGGTGGCCACCAAACCTTCTATAGCATATTGCAAAATTATAAACCAGACCAAAGATATGAATTGAATGCATGGATATGTTTGTTGTATTATTTTATTTGCTCACTGAGCCGTAATGTGTGCTCACCCTTTCGATGTCGAATATTTTTAGTTGATGATGCAGGTCCTACTGTTGAAGAATATATGAATGCGTCGATGTATGGACACGTTGCTGCGATGGACGTGAAAGCTGAAGAAGATGCGCATGATTCATCATGCAAGTGCAACCAATGTGTTTTTGCTTAAGTTTAGTTATAATTTGAACATCAGATATGTAATTGATTATTTATTTTTATATCTTGTGGTTTGAAGATAATTGGATTAAATACTTATTTATCACTATTAGACTCTCAGTTCATTATCTGTAAGACTTTCGTTTATTTGTTTATTACCTCTAATTATTAATGTGGAATATGTGTGTGATTTGATATGGTGGGTACGACCTATATGAGATCATGGGTGAACCGTTGGTTTATTGGCCGTTCATCACACTATTCTGGTTAGACCAGAATTGGGGTGTGACATATAATCTAGTGGAACTTTAGATACCATTGTCTAGAAGCTTGTTTAAGACCATAAATAGATTTGTTGACCTTACAAACCATTCATTCCTTGCCTTGTATCTCAAAACCTTCTGGTTGGCGCATGTAAACTTCCTCAATCAAGTCTCCATTCAAAAATGTTATTTTTACATCCATCTGATGTAATTTCATATCATAATGAGCCACAAGAGCCATAATAACTCTGAAAGAATCCTTTGAGGAGACTGGAGAAAATGTCTCCTTGAAGTCAACTCCCTCTCTCTGTGTGAATCCCTTAGCTACTAGCCTGGCCTTGTAGCGCTCAATTCTTCCCCTAGAGTCAAACTCTCCTTCAATCAAGTATAAAATGTAGTCAGAGGAGATAGCACTCTTGCATTGCCTAGTAGATCTCCTGACCACCTCTTCAGGTTCTGCAATCAACACTGGTGCCGCAGGTTGTTCAGGTACCTCAGTTTTCGTAAATTCCTCTGCCATTGGTGGGGCCATGGGATGCATAGCAGAAAGCACAATAGTGCTAGGAATCACTGAATTAGGAAATACAAGGACTTCATCAAACTCCAAGCTTCTTGGTTCTACTAATTCACATGAGTCTTCAATGAACTTGGCATGAGCAGTCTCAACTATCCGATTGGTGGAACTGGGACAGTAAAATCTAAACCCCTTGGATCTATCAGGATAGCCAACAAAATGACAACTGATTGTCCTTAGATCCATAATCTTTTCATGAGGATTATATAATCTGGCTTCTGCTCTGCATCCCCAAACATGTAGATGATTCAAGTTTGGTTTTCTGTCAGTCCATAGCTCAAAAGGTGTTTTGGGAACAGATTTACTTGGCACCCTATTGAGTATGTAAGCGGCAGTTTTTAGAGTTTCCCCACACAGAAAATCTGAAAGATTGGTATTACTAATCATACTTCTCATCATATCTTTTAGTGTCCTATTCCTTCTTTTGACAACTCCATTTTGTTGAGGGGTTCTTGGCATGGAATATTGAGCAATGATGCTATGCTCTTATAAAAACTTGGCAAAAAGACCAAGGTGTTGACTATAATCACCTGGCTTACCATAATATTCACCTCCTCGATCTGATCTAACAATTTTTATCCTTCTTGACAAAAAATTCTCCACTTTTGTCTTATAAATCTTAAAGACATCTAGCGAACTAGATTTGTCAACCAACAGGTTGACATAACCATATCTTGAATAATCATCAATGAAGATAATAAAATATCGATGACCTCCAATGGAGGGAGAGGAAAAAGGACCACTGATGTCAGTATGAATCAGTTCCAACAAGTCATTGCTGCAAACCGCCTTCTTCTTCCTGTTTCTGGTCATTTTTCCTTTGATACAGTCCACACAGACATGTATATCATCAAAATATAAAGGTTTTAGAATTCCATTGATAATAAGTCTCTTCATACGCTCTACTGAAATATGTCCTAAGCGCCTGTGCCAAAGAGTAGAGGATGACTCATCCAACATAGGACATTTAGAAGATACATTCAAAACCATAGAATGTGCGAAATTCAATTGATATAAACCATTCACTACCATGCCATTTCCAATTATAGAAGAATCCAGACATAAATCAAAACCATTTTTATTAAAACTCAAACTGTATCCATTATTTACTAGTCTCAATACAGAAATCAAATTTTTCTTCATTGAGAGAACATATACAGCGTCTTCCAAATCTACAAAGATTTCTGAAGTTAGAAAACATCTAACAACTCCAATGGCCTCCACTGCAACTCTCACACCGTTCCCCACGAACACACTAACCTCATCTCTGTTTGGTGCTCTCCGGCTTAGAAACCCCTGCAAGGAATGGGTAACATGAATGGATGATCCAAAGTCATTCCACCAGAAATCTACAAGAGCATCAATTAGAAAAGACTCAAAACATACTAGATGTCACACCCCAATTCTGCACTATTCAGAATGATGTGATGAACCGCTAATAAACTAACAGTTCAACCAGGATCTCAAATAGGCTATCCTCGCGTTATCTAAACTTACACACATCCGTAATCATAATCAGAGTAAATACACAGTAGCGGAAGTCTTATAATAACATAAACTGAGAAACTAAATGATATTAATAATTAATAGCAAATTATTCTGTTTTCAACTGAGACATAAATATTTAAGTACCAAATACATGTATTAATAAATCCAATAAAGAAACCTATAAAATGTCTAATCAAATACACACGAGTTGCACTTGCAAGAGGAGTCGTGTGTATCCACTTCAGCTTCAGCTTCCATCGCTGCCACGTTCCCGTATGCAGACGCATTCACATAGTCTTCAACGGTATAACCTGCATCATCAACTAAAAATATTCGACGTCGAGGGGTGAGCACACATCACGGCTCAGTGAGTAGCCAAAACAATACAACAATACATATGCATGCAAATCAATTTATATCTTTGGTCTGGTATATAAGTTTGCAGTATGCAATAGAAAGGTTTAGGTAGCCAAATGTCACGTTTATTGACCCCGCCTCTATACACGAGTGTGTGACGTTATCCGAAGATCACGTTTATCATCAACTCACATGCACCCAATCATGAACATTATATAACAAAGGTTACATTTATTGCTATATAGTGTCATACCAACACGTAAGCC
Organism: Protea cynaroides; assembly: GCA_028583415.1. NCBI lineage: Eukaryota > Viridiplantae > Streptophyta > Magnoliopsida > Proteales > Proteaceae > Protea > Protea cynaroides. Next base: position 112,687,484 of record CM053276.1, read on the forward strand.
CCTATTAGCGAGAGCTGCAAACTGGGCTCGCAACTAACCAATCCTAATACCAAACAGTGTATCCAAGGCCTCACCTCAGCATCCCTCAGAACATCCATAGAGATAGAGCTAAGCCCCCCCGGTAGAGTCAGAGACTACAAGGACCGAGACCACCTCCCCTGATACTCTACGACATAATAGTTCTACTAAAGTAATGGCGATACGACGATGCTAATGCACAAGACTTGAGTTAAAGATAGAGCTAAAGTGCTGAGACCCGTCAAAGGTTAACGTTTATTGACGTTCTCATCACACCTCCCCTGATACTCGTTCGCATCAAGTACATCAACCACATACATACAAGCACATGCCTATTCCTATCATCATCATCATCATCATCATGTTATAAACAACAAAGTAAATATGCATGAACAAGTAATAGAAATATTGGATGGCATGTTGTATGCACATTACAAATATATTCGCATAGAATCAAGCATGACATAGGACTCAAGAAATAGAAAATAGTTTTTGTAATTAACCAATTTAGTTTGGAGTTCTGGTTCCTCACCTTAGCTTGCTAATAGATATTTTTCCAAGCTTTAGAATCACCTCTACAGTGTTATTATATTGCTAGAAGACCTAACAAAGTCGGTAGAATTTAATTAGAATTAATTCCAGATTTTAAAATCATGCTGTTAACTGAGGGTCGGAGGTAGGGTCGGAGTCCTGATCGACCCTGGGTGCGACCCTCCCCAGATTCTAAACTTCCCGAACACTAAGGGTCGATGGTCAGGAACACCTAGGGTCGGATGGTCATCGACCCTCGGTGCGACCCTCTGTGCACTTTGGTCCAATTCTCTCTTTTAATCCATTCTTCGTGTTTGAAATCCTATGGCTTGCTCCTACATTCCATTCTACATGCATTCCATGGTCTGAAATCATGTATAACCCACCTAGATAGCTTTCATGCATTCTTCTATGGTTTTCCATGGAAACCTAACCATAGATTGATGGTTTGGATTTCTCCGAGATCACACTCTCAACAATAACTAACCTAAAGTCTGTAGAAACTCATGGAATTAATATCCATACCTGAGAAGATTACTTTTTCTCTGAAATTCTTCTCATTTTTGCTATGTTCTCTTCCTTGCCTTTCTTCTTCCTCTTTTCCTTCTCCTCTCTTTCTCTCAATTCAATTAGGGTTGTGAAAGGTGTGAAAGTGGCTTAGGGACATCCTTTAAATAGAGTAGGAACATCCTAAATAAGTCCCATTGAGATTAGGAAGGAATCTCAATCGAAAATTAGGAAGTTTCCTAATTTTATTTTCTTACGGCAACCGAGGGTCGATGATCCCGTCGACCCTAGGGTCCTAAGCTGTTCGACCCTCCCTTCAAAACTGAGGGTCTGACTTTCTGTTTTGGGAGGTCCGACCCTGCTTAGCTGGATATGCGACCCTTCCCCTATTTTAAGTGTTTTTGGGTCGATTTGATACCTGGGATCTTGATCTCCTTCACGCCATTGGTCCATTTGACTCGACCATGACGGGTAAACCTGGTTCAAGGTGGTAAGACCGGGTTAGATTGACATGGGTCTTACACTAGAGATAGATGAGTACTAGATTCTTTTTGCTTATTTAACCAGGCCTGTCTGTCTCGACAATCTATCTTTATGTGCCCCTTCTTTTTGCACCAGAAGCACTCCACGCCATTCAAGTCTTTTTTGTCATCATTTTCTTTTGAAGCATCTGTTTTATCATAGGGTTTTCCATTTCCCTTCTTGAAAAACTTTTTCTTCTTCTAAGGCCCTACACCTCCATTTCCCTTTCCCTTTTTAGTAAAAGGTTTGTGATGTACTAGATTTGCACTCTCAGATTTTTTTCTTTTTTAATCAATCCTTTTCTTGAGAGCAAAAGAAAATCAGATCGTTCAAACTCCAATTGTCTTTCTGAATATTGTAAGATACATGAACCTGACTATATTCATTTGGGAGAGAAGTCAAGACTAGATAAACCAGAAAGTCATCATCTAAAGAGGTTCCCAGCCCTTTAGTCTTTTCCTTTTTGCAACCAGTTCCAGTATGTGTTCTCAAATACTACCATTTGCGTCAAACCTTGCCCCAGTTAAGGCTGTCATCAGATTAATTTTGAGACTTTTATTTGTCATATTAAATTTCATCTGTATCTCTTTCATATATTCCTTGACAGTATCTTTCATCTGGATACTACCACGAAGGGATTCAGAAACATAATTTTTTATCAAGATTAGGGATTTTTTATTAGAAGCTTCTCACGTCTCCATTTTTAGAATCTTAACGGGAGAGCTCTCAGGAGTGATAGGAGCAGGTTTTTCCTCTCTGAGAGCTAAGTCTATATCCGACATACTGAGTTGGGTTTTCACTGCCTCATACAATTTTTGATAATTTGAACCAGTCAACACAGGCAGTGAGGCTAATACATTTGCATGTATGACATCCTGAGATAAAGTTTACTATATGAGTTTACATTCAAAACATGTATGTAATTAATATATCCAATACTCATATGTATATCAAGGAAATAAATAAATCATTAAACCATAGCAAAAAAAATGTAATCATTATTCTCCCTTCCTAAGAGTCAATCGCACTACACACTTATCCTTTGGGATAAGCATGCACTGATCCTCTTAGATATCCAGGCAAAACCACCAAGGAATGATGACTTCAGAAAATTTCATCACCTTTGGGTAAATGAAAAACCCTCAGCCGTACATTCTTAATAAGTAATTTTTTTTCTTAAGAGTCAATCGCACTACACGTTCATCCTTTGGAACAAACATGCACTGGTCCTCTTAGATATCTAAGTAGAACTACCTAGGAATGATGGTTTCAGAAGATTTCATCACCTTTGGGTGAATGAAAAACCCTCAATCGTACATCCTTAATAAGTGAGTACATGTAACTAACATAACATGACAAATGCCACCTTTGGGTATGCATCATCAGGCTTGACTACTTTGGTATATTAAAATTCTTGAATTTTAAGACATATCTATGTAATAGGTATGCCATTTTTGTGGATTTTACTCAATTACACAGTTATATCTGTAAATTCAGGTATGTAGTCATATAGAATATGATTCAAAAATTGAAAATATGAAATTATGTCTCAACAAATCATCATAAACATGCACATTACTCATCTGGTAATTATTTCATCATTTAAAATTACAAAAACCTTATAAATACTCAAAACTAGTTTTTAATCAATTACTACAGATTTGGGATTTCAGAAATGATATTAAAGATATACCAGAATATAGAGCATAATGAAACAAATTCAACGGAACAAATTTCAGGTCAAATGGATCATTCACGCGCCCTCACGAGCTGATTAAAGTTGACATGTGGGATCACTTGCATGTAATCCAAACAGGGCCTAAGACCTGAACCGATTTGGGCTTGGTTTTGTAAAATCGGTCTGGACTGGTCCGATTTGGTCCAATCTGATCTATATTTGGATCAGTCTAGTCTGGTACCAACCCAGCCTAAATTATTCGGGTCGGGTCATAGATCGGGTTGGATTGTCCGACTTGGGGTATATCTGGGTCGGGTTGACTCGGTTCGAAACTATTCAGGTCGGGTCATAGATCGCGCCGGCCTACCCTCCTCGGGATATATTCGAGTCGGGTTGCCCCGATTCGGTCATAGCTGGGTCGGGTTCTAGTCTGGTCGAATTGATCCGATCCGGAGCATATCCGAGGCGGGTTTTTGGTCGGATCTGGTTAACCTGATTCGATATTATTGGGTCGGGCTCTGGTTCGGGTCGGGTCTACTCCCCCTGGTCCACCTTTTTCTTTTTTTCCCTTTTAAAAAATAAAATAAAATCCAGCAAGTGGATCTCACTCGCTTCTTTCATCGGCGCGTGGCGGTGCGTCCGGTGTCTGGTGGCGACGATTTTTGTATCACCGTAACTGTCTCATGGAGATCTACACATTGATATATTTTTCTTGTAATTTTGACGGTCGAAAAATTATCCAATTATTTTTAATTTCTTCATTTTTCATCAAAAATTGAAATGGGAATCAAAAAGAATTTTTTTTTCTCCATGTTTTAATGGATTCATACATGACGATTCTTTACTCAATGATTTTAAATCTATGTAGAATAGTTCTGATACCATTGTAGCATTTTTAATCATAATAAACTTATACCAATCAATCTCATATGGAGAATAAAACAAATTGAGCAATAACATAATCAAATAAAATAAATGGCACATACCTCTTCGTAGAAGATTGATTTCTGCCCTTGTCTTTTAATTGATTTTTAAAAGAGATCTTCTACATTCTCCTCTCCCTTGGGTATAGGTCCCTTTGATTTCACACAGAGAAACTATAGGGACCCTGCTTCATATTTATAATAACTACATATCAAATCTATTACAATCCCATAATAAAATAGATTTGGTTTATAATAGGTAAGGGATAATCAATCAATCCTTGATTGGATTCCCACTAGTTATAAAAGACAAGTAAAATAATGTTGCCCATAATAATAAAATAAAAAGATTTTACATGCCCCACCTCCTGAAATACTTAGGAGTGTTTCAGAGGAGCCCGATGGCTCATTATTGTATTATAACAGAATGAACTGAAAGACAAATGCCCAAAAGAACTATAAACGATACAACAACAATAACATGTTCTATCATTGTTGTTTTATCGTATTAAAACCAACCCTGGGTAAAAAAAAAAGAGGATTTTTTACTTGAGACCGATCCGATGTCAAAGTCCATTAACATTGACGTTCGGTGTAGGTGGGATCAGCGCAAAACTCAACCCCCTCTCGACTCAAGTACCAATAATATCCTAATATATTTGTAATTCCCATGATGGCCCAATGACCACACACTAAAAGGAATCAGTGTCAATGGCCATTGACACAAGCTGGTGTCTTGAAAAAATACGTCATGAGATTCCCATCTGTATCATAGTACTGGTTTTTATTGACTGAGGTCAATATTTGATCATCCATGGACTCTTAAAAGTTTGTTTTTGTAATTATGTTTTTTTACATCATCCATCATGTTCTATTAGAGATGTAAATAGATCGGATACAAAATGGATAATGATTCGGAAGTGATTGGATTTAGATGCCCCTACTTGGATTCGAATAGCCCTAAACGGATACAGATGCAAATCACCTGGTCCTTTTCTCCCTTGTTGAACATGATTTGTTCTCAATCCATGACTCTCATGTCAAATTGCATGATTTCCTTTTCATTGTTCTCTATAACCTATTAAATCTTCAAAAACCGTCAAGATCGTTAGCTACTTGTTTTTATTATTAATTGGATATCTATTTGAATCGGATAGATTATACTTCAAATTATCTTAATTTGGATTCAATTAGTCCTCACTAGATACAAATACCTCTAAATGGATACGGATGAAAATGAATTCGGACTTTTGACTTTCCATTTACATCCCTATTTCTAATCCCCACCCCATCCCAAGAGAAAAAAAAAAATGCAAATGGTCACACGAAAGCCTAAATGTGAACGATAAATCATAGTCTTCATTTACCAAAAATAATAAATGTTTTTGAAGCCAAAAAAGAACAGGGTGGAATACATCAGCTAAACTTGGTTAAAACATATCGGAAATTGTTATTTCAAGTGTTTTATAGATATTTTTCCTCCAAATCCAAAGGTGGCCTTTTTGGGTTTTTTTTTTTTTTTTTTTTTTTTTTTTTTATTTCTGGGGTTACTTGTCTTTGGACTAACAACTAGTAGCAATTTCGGGGACACCATGACATAGAATTAATTTTACATGTATTATTGGAATAAAATTTCCAGGTCACTTGGGCTGTTTGGATAATAAGAAGAAAAAAAAATATTTGAAAGACAAGAAAGAGGTAGAAGACACATACAATTATAATTATTTAATTATTACTATTATCTTATACTGTTTTTTTTTTCTTTTTCTGATATTCTAACATAGCCTTACAAAATTTAAACATTCAATTATATACCTAATATCATATATTATGGTATATAATTAATAATCTGTTAACCTTGTCTCTCTCTCATCGTTCCTTTTTTTTCTTTTCTTTTTTTGTACTTCTTATCTTGTTTCCTTTTTAAAGCATCTGGAATTGTTATTTATTTCTTAATGACATTTAATCTTCAACCAAGCATAGCTTACGTGGGGCTGCAGATTGCTTGTTGCATATTTCTAGAAGCTATAAGTTGGCAAGTACAGAAATATGTCAAGAAAAAAATAAAAGCCTAAAAAGAATAAGAAGCATCTTTGGGGTCGAGAGCTCAATTCCCTTGAGGCCTAACTATTAAAAAAAAAAAAAAATTCTCTCTCTCCGATTGGTTCATGTTATCCAAATTTTTTATGCATGATTGTGGCTGCCGTTTTGTCATCGTTCATGTCATCCAAGATTTTGCATTTTCAGAGACAGGAATTTCTACAGCTCCGTTTGGTTGCAAAGGGAATTGAAGGGAAGGGAAATGACATTTTTAAATTTAAAAAGATTTTTTTTTATTTAAAAAGAAAATTTTTATAATTGTAAGTTGTAATACAACATGATTATATAAATTATTTAAATTTCTAAATATATTTAGTAATGATACATGTAACATGTAATTTTTTTTTTTTTACTTTTTAAATGAGAGGGATTTTGATGCAAAGTAAAATGTAAGTTAATAACTAAATGTGGAATAATTTGGAATTAATTACATAGTAATGTGATAGGATGTGCTGTAAACATTACAAAAATTTCTATTTAAAATTAAAAAATTTCACTCACCTTCCCTTCAGTTCCCTTGCAACCAAACAAAACCTATAGATTGGTAACTCGATTTCAAACCATGATGTTCCAAATTGGTATGTGTGCGTGGGTTGAGTGAGAAATTGGAAGGAAATGGAAGGTTAAGCTGGGATGCTAAACCCCTTTTTTTTTTTTTTTCCCATTTCCTCGAACTTATATGTCTTCTATACGTGCTACATATATATGTTAATGGAATTAATATGCAACTTTTATCACATATGCTATTCACTGCATCATTTAAATAATAATTGCCATTTAAATAATCATGGTAATGTTGGGAATTAGATGTCTTGTATTCCATTTTGTGTTTGTGGACTAACTCCGAAGGACTGTTAAAAGCCCGAAGAGCCCATAGGACTTGAGACTTGAGGAGTTGCCCAATCTACGGGTTACCTTCGTTTCTAAGGCTTCGACGAATTGGGGGAGGGAGACTCCGAGGAAATTTTTTTAAGACTATATGGTTATTTCAGTAAATACACCTATATAGGATTCGCTATAAAATATAAAGTAAGGACTTAATTTCTTTGTAACATGACGAGAGATGTGAGAAAGAGCGTTGTAACCCTATTCTCCATTGATAGTGAAGCAGATCTCATTTTCCTGTGTAGGCAATAAACCCCTGTTGAACCACGTAAATCTTTGAGTAGTGTAATTGTCTTTTCTTATTTCATTTTATTTTTTTGCATTGTGTTTAGAGTCTATTGTTCAAAGCCATTCTTTGGAACAATGGATAAAGCCATTCTTTGGAGCAATGGATAGAGATTTCAGGCTGCCAGGGCAAATTCTCTAATTCGAGTCTTGAGAGCGGATACTTTGCAGAAAATGCCCATCCCCCCAAATAAATGTTTATATTCCCCAAATTCATTGTCCTATATATGCTGTTGAAAATATGCAAGTTTAATTGGTATTGGTTGCACTATTTGACTACTCAAAGTAAAGCATAATAAAAAATAAAAATAAAAAAATAAAAAAATCTGCAAAGTATCTCTTCTCTTAAATAAATTACTGACCATTAGCACCATACTTTTGGTTGACTAAATGTCATTGTTTTGGGAATTTTAAACTTGATTGATATTTTTGACATCCAGAGCCCATTTGAATTAGTATTTTCCAAGTTGCCTCTCAATATAGTCACATGAATAACAACGGAGGTCTATGAATTTTACTGCTCTAGTGAGGAATGTACGGTGCAAATGACTTGATCAAAGATGAGTACTAATGAGTGGTAGACTTATTATAATTTTAATGTTTTGTCTTAAATTCTAAAAATCTACAGAGAGATGTAGAACACAATTGAGATATAAAGTAAACTATAATTGTAAAGATATATTTATGCATAAGAGATTTATTTCCGTTGTTAATCTTGAACCTTTGATCACAGTCTTTCACAGTCCACAGATTCCACTTGCTTCTCAATGTTTATGGGTGCAAAGAAGAAAAATAATTGATGTTAGAGACTCATGACCTAGTATATATAATACTATCATAAACCCTAATCAGTCCTACACTAAATTAAAGTTTGCCTATTTCTTTATCTTGTGACGAACCAAACCAAACCGGTCAGCCTAATGACATTGATTCCCACTACTCAATGAGTCCGGTAATTAATCAAACCCACTATGATATATCCAGTGAATTAATAGCAGATGTGACCTTAAATTGAGTTAAATGGTTGATATGGCCTTAAATTGAGTAAAATGGCAGAAGACGACTAAAGCTACAACTTAGGGATAAGGGTTAGTAACTTGAGTTTGTTGTCCGGCTTCGTGGCCTGGTTTAAATATGGGTCAGGTTTTAATATAGGTTTAGGTTGGGTTTTTGTTTTTGGGTTTTACTGTTGTAATGGGCCTAAATTATAAGCCCAACAGTGGGGTCTTAAAGATTGCAAGATAATTATTATTTCATTAGTAGGTTTAATGATGTCTTTTTACATAATTTCCTATTGTTGCAGAATGCTTCTCCATTTGCTATTACATGCAGTTTTAAGACTGGCAACATCTGATCTTGTTACCGGAGTCTATTACTACCTTAACCCATTTTCAGTGTAAAGTCAAGTTATAGAAGAGACATCCCGATTACGAAGTTGCAGTGCACATCTATGGTTTATTTATTTCTTCTTGAGACAAAACCTGGACAAGTTTGGGCCAGATTGTTGGAACTTTGCATTTTATGTAAGAGAGTGAATCAAAAGTGGTCGAAACCTATTCGAGTTCGACGAGGTTTTGATCGGGTTGAAACCAATTGAAATAGATAGGTTTTGATCAAAACCTTGCATTTTATAAAAAGGGATGAACCAAGCAGATTGATTGAAACTTAGGTACTTTTAAATATATACTTCTGGGTTTAAGTATATAATTTAGAAAACTAAACCTAGGATTTTCATTAGCTCTTGCAGTTATTCCATTGTCAAATGAACGTATGTTTCTTTTGAAAAACTAGATCAAAAGGGTTGCATGCTATAAAAAATCTGGTTATGTATCTCATATAAATTGATGGTATACTTATCGTCGCCACCGCTACTCATTAAGCCGCAGCCAGGGGACGACCTGCCACTATACTTGGTTGTCTCCGTAGAGGTTGTCAGTGTGGTGCTCATCAAAGAAAGCGAAAAGTTCTAAAAGCCAATCTACTATGTCAGCAAAGTGTTGCTAGACGCCGAGACAAGATATCAGTTAATAGAAAACTAGAGAAGTTGGCCTTAGCTTTGGTGACAACAGCCCGCAAGCTTCGGCCCTACTTTCAGGCACACACTATTTCGGTCATTACCAACAAGCCACTGAAGAAAATCATAGCCCGACCTGACATATTGGGCTGACTAGTGAACTACGCAGTAGAGCTTAGAGAGTTCGATATTAAATATCGATCGAGGACAGCGAGCAAGGCACAAGCCTTAGCAGAATTCCTCCTTGAAAGCACCCTTCCTTACGACATGGACAAGCCGACTGACCCAAAATCATCCCTCTAGTTTCCATCTCCAGAACCACCCTTGGTTCCAGAACCACTAGGATAGTCCCTCTATGCCGACATATCCTCCAACAATAGGCATTCCGAGGCAGGAATCATCTTGACAAGCCCCAAAGGCTTCAAAATTCAAACTGTTTTGCATTTTGAATTTTCATCAATCAACAACAGAGTCAAGTATGAAGCCCTTCTTGCTAGACTCAAGTTCACCAGAAGCCTAATGAACACCCGTTTAGTGGCCTTCAATGATTCATAGATCATCGTTTGACGAGTAACCAACGTGTATGAAGCCAACAAGTCCATATGCAAGAATGTCTAGAGAAAGTCCGAATCGAAGCTCGGGCTTCGAAAAGTTCAACTTCTATAATGTCTCCCAAGAAGACAACGTGGAGGCCGATTCTGTCAAAACTGATGACTGTTGACCTCTTTGAATTCGAAAGTTCGGTGTACATCGACATCTTCAAGTCATAAAGTATTGACAAAAGTGCCAAGGATGCACTGATCACCTTAGAGCCAAGCTTGACTGATCCTATACTCGTCTACCTCAAAGATGGCATTTTGCCAGACGACCGCCAAGAAGTACTGAAGTACATGCCAAGTCTCAGTTGTACGACGTACAAGAGGATATAATCTACAAGAAGTCTTTCACATGCATTTCCACTCCATAGATGCCTCTGCCCCTCTGAAGCCGAACACGCAATTCAAGAGGCCTATAAAGGTATTAGCGGCAGCCATCAAGGCAGCCGAGCACTATACCATAGAATTCTCTGCCAAGAATACTATTGGCCGAAAATGGAACAGTAGAGCATCAAGCAATCTCAACGGTGTGACAAGTGTCAATTCTTCGCACCTATCTCGCACCTATCGATAGCTCCACTACAGCCATGCCAAGCCCGATCCTGTTTGCAGTCTGGGGCATGGATATGCTTGGATTGTTCCAGACAGCGAAATACTAGAAGAAATTCTTGTTATCGTCATCAACTACTTCACAAAATGGATAGAAGTCGAAGCCGTACTGACCATCACGGTGGCCCAATTATAGGAGTTCTTTCGCCTCTCGATCGTCTATCGGTACAGGAACCCTCAAATAGTACTGATCGACAATGGCACACAAATCATTAGCACAAGCTTCACAAAATTATGTGAGGAGTTCCGCATTGCACATCAGACCACCTCCATTGCCTACCCTTAGGCAAATGGGCAGATCTTAGTGACGAATTTGGCCATCCTTCAAGGATTGTCCCGACGCTGGAAGAGCAAAATAGCAAATGGACTAAGGAGCTACCTGTTAGATATTTATTCGTTAATGTTTCAATCAAGCCCATCCCAATACATACATAAACCCTAGAATATAATGGAAAAGCCAAAAACTATGAATCATAAAGATATACCTGTTTGAAGAGATCGATTCCAGTACGCTCTAAGAGGCTCCAAGCTTTGATCGAAATCCTTCGGTTACAGTCTTCCATAGCCTCCAGAGGATATCCTGATATCTCTTGCTAATGGGTATAGAGAGAACTTTTCTTACTGTGGATGTGGGGATTCTAATCCAATATTTATAGAATACTGCTGTAATCTTAATACCCTCCCACAATAGAATTAGAGTTACCAAACCTATCTCATACCGTGTGACGAACCAAACCAAACCGGTTCCATCATATTAATTAGGCTCCCACTGAATAATTTGTTTAGGTAATTAATTAAGCCCACATATAAGTCTAGCACTACTTAGTGTAATCTAGGTATACCGAACGACCAGTCATATACCAACGAGAAAAATCCCCTTCATGCTTGCATTCAGATCAAACCAAACATTATTCAAATTTCCTCCCCCGTTGTTTGTTTCGTTGAAAAATATTTCATGTAAATTATATTTTACAAGAAAAAAACAATTCTATGTATATTAGGGGGGAAAAATATCACCCAATGAAAATCTTACACGTGACACCCAAAATCACCTAGGCCGACCAGTCATGATAAAGTGGTGCTCGGCCTTGGCACTGGCGTCGGCACGCGATTCGCCCCTGTTGTACTTTCGCTGCTATCCACGTGCACCTGCACAGATGGATCAGATGGGCGATTGGATGCTTGGGCTCGGGTTCTTCTTTGTGCCATTGAAACTAGAGAGCTCGCACGCTAATTGTCAAACTCAGTCAAAAGGCCCCACGGTGGGCGCCAAACTGTTACAGTTGAAAATCGCTCGTCGACCTGCGATCCGAGTAACCTGCAATCACAGAGATGAGACAAGGGAGTTGGACGACTAAGCCCCGGGTACACTCCGATGCCTAAGTCAGATTTCCAATGTAAGCAGTCAAGAGATAGCAGAAAGCTATCTCTAGTTTAAAGAAAGAGTGGGACGATGAGAGAGTTTGAGCGTGCGAGAGTTAGAGAGACCGTGAACTGTGAGATCGTGAATTTAATTTACCTTGAGGGGTCATCCTCTACTTATAGACATTGAGAAGAAGCATGGAGGTACCAGGACTCAGAGAAGTAGATCGCCAATAGGATTACCATGTGTCGCTCTGAGGGACACCTGAGTTGTAGACTCCGAGTAGGAGTGGAAGACCGTAGCCAAGGAAGCTAGATCGGTCAGCTCTGGGAGTGACACATGTCAGTATATGAGTGGTCACAAACCGTGATAGTCGGCGTCGTATCTAACTGGGAGAAGGACTCCTCCGACGTAACATAGTCGCATTAAGACTCCGACCTCCGATCTTTGACCTCCAACCAGGGAACGTAACCAAGTAGGGTTATACCTCCGACCATACGCCGTGTCCTAATAGGACTGTAACTCCGAGCGGTAGAATTATGACTCCGACCAGACAAGTCCGAGCACCACTTTATCATGACTGGTCGGCCTAGGTGATTTTGGGTGCCACGTGTAAGATTTTCATTTGGTGATATTTTTCCCCCCTAACAATGTATTTTTTTTTTTCATTTTAGATTTGGTTAAAACAAATGGTAAAAATTCAGTTTTACATGAAAATTTTCTATTTCTACTTTTTTACATGGAAACAAATGGAATGTTGGAATGTTGGAATGTTGCATTACTTTCTTTGAAAACACAATCAGTGTTGCGCTTGATATGGAATCTGAAATTCGGATGCCAAAGGGAAGTCGTGATAGCCACATTCAATCCCATTCTTTAATTCGGAAAAAAACGTAATAAGGATAAGTATTTATCATGACAACCCAAGAACTTTCTATCATCAGAACATATGTTTCAGGTCCAATGGGAAAAATTCTCCCCCAAGTACTTGTATTTTTCCTGAGAACTTTCTATCATCGTCCATATCTAATGATATCAAGATATAAAAAAAAAGAAAAAAAAGAAAAAGAAAAGAACATATGGACCAACTTCATAGAATCGAGTATGAAAATGGATTGAGAGGATTCATGTTATTAAATCAAAAGAGATCGAGTTTAAAACCATCTTCCTTATCCCCTTAGTCTACGGGATAGATTGTATTTACAAATTGTAGTTTGTACAATCTGAAGTTCTAAGAGTTTGTTATTCATTCCAACTCTACTCTATAATTTAGGTAAATAGTTTTATATCTCAACAAATATTGAAATTTAAAAAAGAGTCAGATAGCATAACCGAATATCCAAATTTTGAATTTTGAATTTGAGAATCCGGTGGAGAATGTTATCCTTAACAGATGTCACAGAGAGGAAGATAAGATTTGTTAGTTAGGATATTGTTCCACTTCCACTGCTACCCTGTCGTCCAGCTAATTTGAAACCCAATCAATGATGGATTTCAGAAACAGGGCGGTACAAGCCTTAAGCATTATCTTTAAATTCTTATTCAAGGTCTACTACCGACGCATCCCTTATCTTTAATCATAATAATTTAAAAAAATAAAATAAAAAAATCTATTTTCAGTAAGTTTAGACACTCTTATATATAAGTGCTGCTGGCTTATGATTTATATGCCAATATCCTTCCTCTGTGTTATCTTCCTTTTTTTGTTCTTGTTAGTTTGTTGCAGAGGTGAGATTTATTATCTTCAACGCATGTGTTGAGGGGATCAAAATCAATTCTTCTTCTTCCTCTATTAGTTTTTTTTTCTTACTTCTTACCTCTCATTATCTTCTTCTTCCAAAATAGACAAGTTTTGATCTAAACTTGATATTTTATAAAGTGTTTGGACAAAGTTTCGACCGAAAAAAGAGATTTCAACAGAAACTGAGTTGAAACAGAAACTGAATTGAAACAGTGATTTCATACTGAAATCCTGAACTATTTGGTTTCGACCTTGCATCTAGTTTCGGTTTTAAAAAAAAAACCAAGATCTTTCGGCCGAGATTTAGAACCATGACTTCTTCATGGGAAACCAAGGCATTCACTTCTGTTTGGTTTATTGGGTTATGTTTTCTTCTTCTTGGCTGTGGAATCCATGTTGAAGCTTCTCACCGGGTTTACCAATACCTTCATGTTCATCATAACATTACAGCAACCCATCAGCCTTATAGAACTGGCTACCACTTCCAACCGGCCAGACACTGGATCAATGGTACCCTTGTTTTTTTTTTTTTTCTTCTATTTTAATTCCTTCTTTTTTTTCCCCTCTTGTGTTGCTTCTGTTTAATTTCTAACAATCTGTTTTGGGATGTCTGTGATTGTGGAATGGACAACTGGATGTCATTGGATAAACAGATCCTAATGGTTAGTCAAAACTCTTTGGATTTAAACTCAAGCATCTAATACGCATAAAGAAATTGACATATAAGTTCTAACAAATCATGGTTTCATGCTCTATCTTATTGCAGGACCAATGATTTATAAGGGAATCTATCACCTTCTCTATCAGTACAATCCACATGGAGCAGTCTGGGGTAACATAGTATGGGCACACGCCACATCCACTGATCTCGTCAATTGGGTTCACCATGAACCTGCAATCAAACCATCCATAGAGTCCGACATTAAAGGCTGTTGGTCTGGTTCCACTACCATCCTCACTGATGGAAAACCAGCCATTCTCTACACTGGCATAGACCCAAAAAACCGCCAAGTTCAGAATTTAGCCTTTCCCAAAAATCTCTCTGATCCGTATCTGAGAGAATGGATTAAAGTACCCCAAAATCCTGTTATGACTCCCATTGATGGGATCAATGCAAGCTCATTCAGGGATCCCACCACTGCTTGGTTGGCTCCAGATGGGCTATGGAGGGTGATCATCGGAAGCAAGATCGATCGCTTAGGGAAGGCAATTCTCTATAAGAGCAAGGACTTCTTTAAGTGGGAGAGAGTCGACCACCCACTCCATTCATCCAAGAATACGGGAATGTGGGAGTGCCCTGATTTCTACCCTGTCACTGTAAATCTTGAAGGAGTTGGTCTTGACACATCTGTGATTGGTCCAAATGTTAAGCATGTGCTGAAGGTGAGTTTGGACGACAAGAAGGATGAGTACTACACAATTGGTACTTACAACCTGGAGAAGGATATATATGTTCCGGACGAGGGTTCAGTCGACGATAATTCAGGCCTGAGATATGATTATGGAAAATTTTATGCTTCAAAGACATTCTTTGATAGCTCTAAGAACCGAAGGATTTTGTGGGGTTGGATTAATGAATCAGATAGTGTTACCGATGATGTCAAGAAAGGATGGTCAGGAGTTCAGGTAAACAGAGTTCAAACATTTCATGAACATTCCTTCCTAGTCCCCAAATCCCTGTTACTGATTCTGTTTGCAGGCAATTCCGAGGAATATTTGGTTGGACAAAGCTGGGAAACAACTGGTTCAATGGCCAGTCACAGAAATTGAGACGTTGCGTAAAACCCCAGTTGAATTGCATAATACACAGCTGAAAGGAGGATCAGTACTTGAAGTTACAGGCGTCACGGCCTCGCAGGTGAATCTCTAATCCATGGTGAATTTCCAATTTTCTCTTATCAAATAGGAGAGGAGACAAACAGATTTTTATGATTTGAATTTGGTTTTTACTTTCATTTACTTTTTGGGTTATTGAAAAGGTTGATGTCGAGGTTTCATTTAATCTGTCAACATTGGAGAAGGCTGAGAACTTGAACTTAAGTGGGACAAATCCACAAATACTTTGTAGTAAAAAAGGGGCTTCTGTTAAAGGAAGTGTAGGACCATTTGGACTGCTAGCTTTGGCTTCCAAAGGTTTGGAAGAACAAACAGCCATATTTTTCCGGGTATTTAAAGACAAGGAAAGATTTGTGGTGCTCATGTGCAGTGACCAAAGCAGGTCAGATTTCAAGATTCCTTTTTTTAGTTCTTTTTTTGTTGGTACATAAAATCTTGCCTAACTTTATGTATAACAAACAAAAAATACAGGTCTTCTGAGGGACCCGAAGTGGATAAAACAACCTATGGAGCTTTTCTGGATGTGAATCCTCATCAAGAAGTACTATCACTGAGGAGCTTGGTAAGTTCGCTTAATTCCCTTCATTAAAAAAAAAAAAAAAACAAAACAAAACAAACAAAGGTAATCAAAACCATTTGGAAACACTCAATCTATTCCTTAAACAAATCAATTTCTTAATAATCAAGATTTAAAAAGAAAAATCAATGGTCTATCAGATTTGGTTTTTGGTAAAAAAATATAAAACAATAATCCCATGAATTAGTACTTATGTGGCAGCATCATTATTATTTTGATCAATATATGGAGCTAAATGTTTTGCAGATTGATCACTCTATTGTGGAGAGTTTTGGTGGCAAAGGAAAGGTTTGTATCACATCAAGGGTTTATCCAGAACTGGCTATATTCGACAAAGCACATCTCTATGTATTTAATAATGGAACCGAGAATGTATCTATCTGCAAACTAAGTGCTTGGAGCATGGAGAAAGCTAAAATCATCAATTGAAAGGAAGCAAGGTGAGAAAAAAAGCATGGAGAGGGAAGATGATGCAAATCATGCATGCATGGCCAAAACGGATTTGATTGAATTGTGGTTCTATCATTGATGACTTCTTTATTCTACAAGTTACCAATCTACAAACAAGCTATTTGGAACCCTAAAAATAGGGAAATTAATGTCAACATTTATTTAATAATAAATGAGGGTAGTATGGTCATTTCACCCAAGTAAGTCTAAATTAAGATTTTCATTTATCTCAAGCCTAGAGTTAGGTTCAAAACTTGTACCTAAGTCTTTGGCAAAGTCTAGCTCCAACTTTCTATTACATTGTAATTTTTTTATTGTTACTTTTGCTATTATAAACATATTATTTCTCTCTTTCATGTGTGTGTGCATGCGTATTTGCTTTTCCTAGGGGTTGATACTACGATTCTGATTGGTTATAATGAGAATTAAAGGAAAGGGAAGTGAATTTCTCAAACTTTAAAAAAAAAAAATTGTAATCATTACACTATTTGCTATAACACAAAATCTTTTCCTATTTGGTTATAAGTTACATTTTACTTTGCATCCAAAATCCCTAGCATTTGAAATATAAATTAAAAATTTACATCTAAAAAATAAGTTTCTTGCAAAAACAATTATTTAAAGAAATAAGGTTAGGATTTCAAGGAATTGACTAATCAGGATAAAAGTTGAATTCTTTTCTGGTAACTTATTCAATTGCAATTTCTCTAGATTTCATTTATAAGTTGCAATTTGTGGGTAATAGAGTGTTGGGAAAAAAAAGGTTGTCACACTATGTAGAGTCTAGGTCCAAATATGGGGCAGTCCTTTTTGATGCCTCTGAGCGTTCTCCAGTATGCTTCCGCTGGTTTGGGGTTCACTACTTCACGCAACATAGTTGCAGTCTATGTTGCAGTCTCTCTATATGTTTTATGTTGTTTATAGCTTAGATGCCTTACTTTGTGGATACTGATCAGCCATAATTCAATCAAAACTCTCTTATATATATATGAATTAGAATACGTCTTCATGCATGTTACTTCAACCACTATTATGCATACCTTAGGAATTCGAAGCTATGTTTTGTCAACAATACAATAGATAGGTCGTAAACATAAAATGTGAGCAAAGGACCTATTAGGTCTACCTATTCTTAAAATTTGGATCCCATTTGATCTGCCACATGATAATTGTTGGCCTTGAAACAGATGTGAATAAAATTCTAGAGCACGGAATCAGACACAAGATCAACATCTTTCGTGATTTTTGCAATGCCATTTTCAGTTTCTTCTCTCAGTGTGAATCCTCCATTAGAGATGTAAATGGGTTGAATTCGAATCTAAACACAACTATTCGAATTCGAATCTGAATCCGTTTACCAACTATCCAATTGAAATCCGGTAGATGTATAAAAAACAAATTCGGATTCGATTTTTAACTGGATATCTGATTATTATCCGATTTTTGAATCAGAAAACACTAACATAGAAGTAGCAGACTCGCAGTAGCGAGTATGAACTAGGAATGTCCTAGCTGCAATCGCTGTTTATCATCGAAAGAAAAACAGAACCAGTAACCCTAGATTTCTAATAATTCCTGTAGAGAGCAGAGAAAAAAAAGAGAGAAAGAGTGAATCTTCAGAGTATAATGGATCTGAAGTGAAGAAATTGTAAGATCCAACGTATGCAAGGGTTTATGGATTTACCTAAACAGATTTCGAATGACTTGTGAGTTCCAAGTTCCGAGTTTTTGGGGCCGTTGTCTTTTGTTGTTAAGATCAAGGAAGGCTTATTCACTTGTTTCACAGGAGAAGGAGAATTTGAGAACGGGGTTGAAGTGAGGAGAAGAGCTAAAGAGAGAGAGAGAGAGAGAGAGAGAGAGAGAGAGAGAGAACATCTCACAAAAGCGCTTGGCATGCCAATTGATGTTGTGTATTTGCTTTTACCATCGATAAGTGAATGCAATTGTCTGCGGAAATACTTTTCTGTCTTGCAGTCCAATGTCTCCAAGTTTAATTGTATGCTTTGGCTAAATCAGGTTTCGTACACGGAATTCATGAAATGATGGTGAATCAATGATGGTGAATCCTTAGGGTTCTTCTAGGTTTTTTTTTTTTGAGGGTGAAATAAATCTTCTTATGCCTCTCATGTCAGTATAAGGAAATTCAATGATTGTAGTTTATTGTGAGCATGTATTGATATATGTGTATAGTGGATGATAGCCATTGAATTTTTTCATGCCGACATGATGGGCATGAGAGGATTTGAATCAGAGGAGGGGTTTTTTGGGAGGTCAAGAGTTGCCCTTACTTATGGCTAATTGTTTAGATTCTTCTTCTTCTTCTTCTTCTTCCATTACTTTCCTTCCCTTTTCATCTAAAACAAATGCTTAATAACTTTATCTATACACTTCCATGGGATGAAATCCTTGAAAGGAAAGATGACTTGCTAGTCTACAACAACCAAACATGATTCGAATTTCTTCCCTTGCCCTTTGTTTTGCTAAAAAATATTTGGTGTAAATTATATTTTACATGAATTTTTTTTTCCATTTTAGATTGCGTTAAAACAAAAGGTGAAAATTCAATTTTACATGGAAATTTTCTTTTTCCACTTTCTTTTACATGGAAACAAATGGAATGTTGGAATATTACGTATTTTTCTCTGAAAAGACAATCTGTGCTCGGCTAGGAATGAAATCTGAAATCCGGATAACAAAGAGGAAGTCGTGATAGCCACATTGAATCCCATTCTTTCGGAAACAAAAATGCTTTTATTTTATTTTTTTAATGCAAGGAAGGGATAATAATATAAAGGAAAAATTATGCGTACTTCTTCTGTAGTTTGCCCGTAACCTAGGTACATCACAAACTTTTCAAACAATTACAAAGATGTCCCCTAAATCAAAATTAATTACAAAAATCTAGTTCATTAGTCATTTTCCATTAATTGAGGATGTAAAGACAATGTTTAATTTTTAATTTCCAAAATATAAAGTGAAGGGATAATTTTACCCTCACTAAAAAATGACCTTTACTATTGTTGAGAAAGAAAACATGACTTTCTCATTTCACTCAAGATCTGCAACTTGAAGGAGGAACCTGTAACTTTGGTAGAACCTGCACCGTTTAAACTGGAATCGGATCAAAATTGAAAACTCCCGACTCCTGATTTTTAAACCTTGGCACCACCACATTTGTGTGGCCGGCTTTTAATGGTTTGCAAATTTTTATAAGTTGAAATAAAACTACAGCAGCTGTAAGCACCCATTTTGGTCATTGGATTTTTTTTTTACCATGGGCTTAGGTCTAATAGGTTTAGGGTTTTTTTTTTTTTTAATGAGGCTTGGTTTTCTGTAGTGGGCTTATAGGTTCTTTGTGATAAAGAGTGGGTTATTCAGGACAGACTGTCCTAATAAACTTGTCAAGGTGGCCTAAGTTTTTGGTACAAAAGCAGATTGAAAAGAGCTCAAATTTTGTGAACAGATAAATATCAAGTCCCTAGCATATGCGTTGTTTCAACCCACACAAAATTCTCAAAATGACAAAATAAAGCTTTGAAAATCTACGGATTACAAGAGAATGCATGCGCATATATGGACAGCTGAAAAATAGAAAAATGCATGCAAATATATATATGAAGACTGAAGAGTATTTGATGGAATTACGTCCTGAAATTTAACATGTGACTAATCCAATTATAGATACGTTAAGATACCTATCTATCCAAATATCAAAATTGCCACATCATCTTACACATGACTAAAATTGATGAGCCATCTGGATAATATAGAATTTTATTGCTATTACAATACTTAAAGGCTTTGACAGAAGCTAGAATTTATTGTTGTTACCACTCTTCTCACACAGATAGAGCACTCTGAAAGAAAAAAAAAAAAAAAGAGAAAGAAGATAAAAACAGTTACCTCTTTATACTATACCTAAAAGACAATTGCTCTTTAAAGTTTCAGGAAAAGAAAAACGTCTCCAATTTTTAACGGTATTACAGGGATATTTTTTGTGAACAATTCCACCCTCAACATTTTATTTCTATTTTAAAATCTTATTAATATTAAAAGACTAATATAACCCTTCTATCTCAAGTAAAATAAAACCTATTCTCATCTTCCTTCTCCTGGCTTGATAGATCAAACCCAAATGACATTGACGATATAAGCTTGAAAGGATTGAAAAATGGCGGAGAAGGCTTCTGAAAAGGCTTAATAACAGCCCCCCTGGAGAAGGCGGCGGACTCGTTCCCCTGGGCCCTTTCTTGAACCAGGAGTTTGCATTATGTTATGAGACACCCATTCCTCGAAGTCAGGAAGGAAAGCACCAAACACATGGAAGTGTTACGCGTCAAGACAATGGTTAGAGTTTGTTAGGATGGCTGTAGATAATAAAAAACGGGTATGATATGCTGTAGATGGGATAGGAAAAATACTCCCAACTTCATCTTCTTGCTCTGTTCTTCTTCCCTTCTCCATCTCTCTTTCTAGGGCTCTCGCGCATTTTGAAACACCCGAAATGAAGTTTAAATATGAATAATGGACTATTTTGAAAGAAGGTTGCAAGAATCGTCCTCCAAACCAAGTTGCCATGACTAATCAGCACCCGATCAAAAACTGTAGGTTTGTAATATTTAACCTGGATTGTGTGCGACTATTTCTACTTCATCAAGCACTTTAGATTTTCTTTCCAATCAACCATTGCCAAAAATGATGTCTCCAATGTCTAATTTGCTTCAAGGGTTTGAGAAGGCCCTCGACGGGGATTCCATGGTTCGACAAGGCCCTAAAAGGGTCAATTGTGGTTGCAAAAAATTTGGACCAGATAATCATCCTATTTGAGTTAGAGGGGAGACCAAAGGGTAGAGTGCTAAGAAGGTTGCAAGGTCGAGATGGCTCGTGTTCCCCTTTTCTTGGCAAGGGGGATCAAAGGCCGTAGTGGTCACCTCTCCAAAGAGATCCTAACTCTTTAGGCTGTCTTGTCATTAAGAAAAATTGATTTTCCTGCCAAGTCTCTCGTGAGGGATCTAATGGAATATTCCTACCGATCGTGGGCCGTCTAATTGTATTTTAATTTTGTGGAGACGTGGTCCCAATTAGATATCTCCGCATCTCGTACTTTCCAAACAACATATTCCTTTTTATCTCGCTCCTCCGGACCAAGCTCCGTTTCTTTGTTCCCTGTGACCATGAATGACCGCTGAAAAAACTTGGGAGGCAGAGATCTCCAATGCAATGCTAAGGGTTTGAAGGCCCTCGTCATGTGACCCCGTTAAGAAAAAATTGATTTTCCACCTTATAATAAAAATTACCCCCCCCTGTGGGGGCCCTTTTGTATTTTAATAGTGTTTCGATGAAGCATTTGTCTATTCCTGAAACTTTAGGGGACAATTGTCTTTTAGGTATAGTACAGAGGAGGTAAGGTATAGTACAGAGGAGGTAACTGCCTTCCCTCCCAAAAAAAAACAAAAAAAAAAAAAATAGCTTGCCGCTATTTTCGATCCAAGGACTGAATTTTTTGCAACATGGACACTGAATCTAACAGCTCAACACCCTCCACTGTAACCCTGCAAACTCTGTATTCACTAGCTATTACGTATAAGGATGTTTCCCAAACAGCAAATAGTCTCATCTCCATATAGGCTCTGGAAAAAAAGATGGTGTGTTGAATGTCAATTTCACCCTGTCCAGAACCAAAGCAAATGGCTTGGACAAATAGGGACTTGCACACTTAATTACCAAGAAAACCTGAAAACCTTACTAAGGTTTTATGTACCAAAAAATAATAAATTCATGATCTTCTTTATTTGATGTATTGTGCATGTTGTCAGCCCTCAGCTATAGACTATCTCGACAAGAAGCTGAATTCAAATCGTCTCCTCCCAGTGGTTCGGAGGAGACGCGACTCCCACCAGTCGATGCCCGATACGTGGGCGTTGGCTAGATGCGAGCCCTCCATCCGAGCTGGTGCATAAGCTGAAACCCCCTTGTCGGCTCACCTTACCAGCTCGAATGGAGGGCTCGGATCTTGCTGTTGCCCACATGTCGGGCATCGGCTGGTGGGAGCCGTGTCTCCTCCCAAACCCCTGAGAGGAGACGATTTGGATCCCACAAAGCTTCTTCATGTTGATGCTTGGACAGGGATCCCCTCCAAAGACCTCAGGAGCTATTGTTACTGAGCACATTTGCTGCCCAATGCACCTCTGCAAAAGAGCCTTAGTGTAAGATTTTCTCACGACCTTGGGGAGAGGGAGAGAGGAGGGGGGGGGAGGGGGGAATGAATGGGAACTGAGGGCGTACCTAGTGCACGAGGCTTCCGCCATTAGAGGGTCAAGGGAGGGGCTTATGTATGCAGTCTTACCCCTACTTCGCGGAGAGACTATTTCCAGATTATGAATGAAAATTGAAGATTAACTAAAATAACCAAGTTGCATCAATTATTCAAATTGGTCAATTCATAAGCACTAAGATTAAAACCTAGTTGACAGTAATAGCTTGCTGTAAAGATCTGCCCCTAGGGCAAACTGCAAGGGAGGAAACATAAATTTTCCCTATATTTTTTATTTTTGTAAAGCTTTTACTAGAACCTTCAAATTGCTTTGATAAAAACCTGCCATTTTTTTTCATTGTTTTGGGATTTGAATTGCAAGTTCAAACGCCATCGACGCCTTTAGTTTTTCGGGGCCAACATGAAAACAAGTTACGATTATATTGCAAATGTAAAAAAAAAACTCACTCAGTTCTCCCCTCGTGTTTCCCTCTCCCACCTTTGCTTCTCTCTCAACCCTTCTGTTTTCCTCTCCCACTTCCATTTGTCTTTGCTCCAGCCCCACTATCTCTTGTGATTTCTCGCATTTCTTAGGTTCTTTCTCTTCTCAGGCACCTCATTCCCTTTCACGCCCTTGTGATTCCTGACAGTCGCATGTCTGCAATCCCTACCCCCTCTCTCTGGCAAGAGAAATTTTTTCGCGATTCTCCCTTTTTCTCTCGTCCTTCCGATGATATATTTTTTTTACTTCGAGAGAAAAAAAATAGAGAGAGTATCGAGGGTAAATCAAATTTAAATACTCGAATCTTCTCTTCGATAAAAAAAATTGTCCCGAAAATTGAAGAAGATGAGAAATTTTGCAAACAGTAAAACTAAGAAGTTTTACTTAAATTACAAAATACCAAAAATTTCATTTCATAATCCAACGGGTAATATTGTCATGTGATGATACATCTCACCGCCTAATGGATTGATAGAGAATATTTTCAAAAGTAGGAGAGATGGTTGACATTATGGGTGATATGTTTGAAATTGCTCTTTTATTCCTCCATCTATCATATTTGGCAGGAATTAAATAGCAGAATATTTATTTACTGCCAAATCCAAGTCCAAGGTCATGATCAAGGATATTCTCATCAAAGAGGTTTAAGGTAAGATTAGGAGCTACAAGTGCTCGGACCCCTATCCCCTAAGAATTTATTTTTAAAGGCCAATTGTGTCTTTGATGTAAATTAAGGTTTGCTGATTGTGTGGCCATGACCGTCCATATCCAGTGAAATAAAGATTAAATAAATAAATAAATAAAAATAAAAATAAAAATCAAGAACATATGGACCAACTCCAAACAAGACCAAACCTAAAAAGTTTCCTTAGCGCTTTTCTGAAAATGATGGTCAATCTCCCAGGACTTTCTAACCCACGTTTTTTTATATAGTCATCCTAACTACAAAGGGTTCTAACTTGTCAATATAATTAGTCAAAATCATAACAAATATTTTTTTTTAATTTATTTATTCTATGTAATAGGATTCCAATGTTCATGAAGTTTCATAACCAAAATATATCTGTTTGATCTAATATAATTTCTTAAATGATATTTAATCATATTTATCATTCTTAGATTGATAGAAACCTTATTAAACCCTAGAACATCAATATCAGCAAGATTACATGACTAAGGAAAGAGTACTAATACAGTAATACATCTTAGAATTGAATATGATTGTTTTCTTCTTCAAGTTTTTCTTGTTAGGCATCAGTTAATTCCATGCTCCTCTTCAAGGGACAATGGATTGACGATTCATCTCCAACTCATGTGGTACGATAACCTATGGTATTGTACCTACGTACATAGTTGAAGACGATGACGATATGACCACTACTGCTGTGTCACCAAGACAGGGGATCGGGTGAAGAAAAGTATAACTTGGCGGGTCACGGATGCCCATGCGTAGGCATATGGGGCTGTGGAAGTTTTACAGTATCACTAGAATAGATATGAGGATAGTTTATTAGGAGGTTAGTTGTACAAGAATATGTTGTTAGGCAGTTAGATGAACAGCTTCATAGCTATATAAGGAGCTATGTTTTATGTAATGGGTGTCAATGTACAAACAAGTTACTGCTCTTTCCCTTCTTCATCTCTCTTGCTACTAGGAACTACCCTTGAAGTAGGACATTTGATGCTCTTATTGGGAGCCTTTTGCCATAGAAGGCTCCCAATGAAAGCATCAATTCTGTTTTCTTGCTTTAACCGTGAAACATTATCTGAAATTCTTATTCAAGGCCTGCTAACAGTGCATCGCTTATTTTTAATCATAATTTAATAAATAAATAAATAAATAAATATAAATAAATAAATAAATATATATATATATATATATATATATATATATATATATATATATATATATATATATATATATATAACTGCGGCTGGGTTATGATTCACATGCCGAAATCCTTCTGTGTTATCTTCCTTTTTTCTGTTTGTTTCTTGCAGACCTGAGATTTTTTATATTCAACGTATGTGCTGAGGGGACCAATTACAATTCTTCTTCTTCCTGCATTAGCTGTTTTGTTTCTTCGTATCTCTCATTCTCTTCTTACTTCTTCAGAAAAAACCATGGCATTCACTGCTGTTTGGTTTATTGGGTTATGTTCTCTTCTTCATGGCTGTGGAATCCATGTTGAAGCTTCTCACAAGATTTACCCACACCTTCAAACTCGTACTCAGAACGTTACAGCAACCCATCAGCCTTATAGAACTGGCTACCACTTCCAACCGGCCAAATACAGGATCAGTGGTACGCTTAATTGTTTTTTATTTTAATTCCTTTCTTGTTTGTTTTTCTCGTGTTGCTTTTCTGTTTAATTTCTAACAATCTGCTTCTGGGATGTCTGGGATGTCTGGGACTGTGGAATGGACAACTGGATGTCATTGGATAAACAGATCCTAATGGTTAGTCAAATCTCTTTGGATTTAAATTCAAGCAGCTAATATGCACAAGGAAATTAACATTTAAATTTCTAACAAATCATGGTTTCATGCTCATCATCTTATTCCAGGACCAATGATTTATAAGGGAATCTATCATTTTATGTACCAATACAATCCACGTGGAGCAGTCTGGGGTCACATTGTATGGGCACACGCCACTTCCACTGATCTCGTCAATTGGGTTCACTATGAACCTGCAATCAAACCATCCATTGAATCCGACATTAAAGGCTGCTGGTCTGGTTCCACTACAATCCTCCCTGATGGAAAACCAGCCATTCTCTACACCGGTATAGACCCAAAAAAGCGCCAAGTCCAGAATTTAGCTTTTCCCAAAAATCTCTCAGATCCGTATCTGAGAGAATGGATTAAAGTACCCCAAAATCCTGTTATGACTCCCATTGATGGGATCAATGCAAGCTCGTTCAGGGATCCCACTACTGCTTGGTTGGCTCCGGATGGGCAATGGAGGGTGATCATCGGAAGCAAGATCGATCGCTTAGGGAAGGCAATTCTTTATAAGAGCAAGGACTTCTTTAAGTGGGAGAGAGTCGACCACCCACTCCATTCATCCGAGAATACAGGAATGTGGGAGTGCCCTGATTTCTACCCTGTCTCTGTAAATCTTCAAGGAGTTGGTCTTGACACATCTGTGATTGGTCCAAATGTTAAGCATGTGATGAAGGTGAGCTTGGATGACAAGAAGGATGAGTACTACACAATTGGTACTTATAAGCTGGAGAAGGATATATATGTTCCAGACGAGGGTTCAATTGATGATGATTCAGGCCTGAGATATGATTATGGAAAATTTTACGCTTCAAAGACATTCTTTGATAGCTCTAAGAACCGACGGATTTTGTGGGGTTGGATTAATGAATCAGATAGCGTAACTGATGATGTCAAGAAAGGATGGTCAGGAGTTCAGGTAAACAGAGTTCAAACAAACATTTCATGAACATCCTTCCCACTCCCAAAATCCCTGTTACTGATTCTGTTTGCAGGCAATTCCGAGGAATATTTGGCTCGACAAGGCTGGAAAACAACTGGTTCAATGGCCAGTCGCAGAAATTGAGAATTTGCGTAAAACCCCAGTTGAATTGCAGAATACACAACTGAATGGAGGATCAGTACTTGAAGTTACAGGCGTCACGGCCTCACAGGTAAATCTTTAATCCATGGTGAATTTTCAATTTTCTCTTATCAAACAAGAGATAAGACAAACAGATTTTTTGTGACTTGAATATGGTTTTAACTTTCACTTTCTTTTTTGGTTATTAAAAAGGTCGATGTCGAGGTTTCATTTAATCTGCCAACATTGGAGAAGGCTGAGAACTTGAACCTGAGTGGTGCAAATCCACAAATACTTTGTCTTCAAAAGGGGGCTTCTGTTAAAGGAAGTGCAGGACCATTTGGCTTCCAAAGGTTTGGAAGAACAAACAGCCATATTTTTCCGGGTATACAAAGACCAGGAAAGATTTGTGGTGCTCATGTGCAGTGACCAAAGCAGGTCAGTTTCCAAGTAGTTTTTTTTTTTTCATTTTTTTTTTCGGTATCTGTAAGACCCCCATTTTGGCCTATTTCTCATCAAGGGTATTTTTGTCATTTTTGGTCTTGTTAGAATTTCCCTATCATTTTTGGTTATTATGAAAAAATTGAAAAATCATTAAAAACAGAAAAAATCTAAAAAAATGCAAAAAAAGAAAAAAATGGTTGATTTAATTTAGACTTGTGTTTAGGATTTAGAATATTGGGTTTGGACTGGGTTTAGATTAGGTGTCAATAGGTTTTGTTTTAGTGGGCTTAGGTTTATGATAATTTTTGTTTTCTAAAATGGGCTTGGGTTTTTAGCTTTGGGTTTTAGGATTTAGAATATTGGGTTTGGGCTGGGTTTAGTTTAGATTGTATTTAGGATATAGGCTAACGGGCTTGGGTTTGGGCTTAGGATATCAATTGTGTAGTAATCCTTTTTCTATCACATGTGTTGGGTTAAAAGGAAATCAAGTGAGAAGAATCCTGGCACTTGGATTAAGGGTTAGGAAAAGAAAAAAAAAAAACCTAGACAAGAAAAAAGAGGGAGTGTCGTGAGAAAAAAAGAAGAGGAAGAGGAGGCGGCAGAAAAGGGAGAGTGGAAGCCGAAAAATGGGGGAGAGAGAGAAAAGAGAGGAAAGGCGGCAGAGAAGAGAAGAGGGAGAAGAGAAAAGAGAGGAGAAGAAGTAGGAGGAAGAGAAGGGAGGCGGCAGCAAAGGGGACAGATGGCCACGGCTATTGGAAGGGAGCCGTAGCAAAGAGAAAAGGAGAAGAGAGAAATCAAGGGGGACTGTTGCGGGCAGAAAAAGTAGGAAGAAAGAAAAGAAAAGTGGGGCGGCAGCAAAGGGGAGAGAAGAAGCTAGATCCGTAGAAGAAGGGATTTCGGCTAGGAAAAAAAAGAAAGGAGGCGGCAGCAAAGGGGAGAAAAAGAGGGAGAAGAGAAGAAGAGAAATTTGGAGCTGAAACTGAGAAGAAAAGAAGAAATTAGAGGAAGAATGAGGAGCTCTTGCCATCGGGAAATCCATCAAGCAGCCGCAGAAGTAGTGAACAACAAGGAGAAGGAGAGCTAGAAAAATCAGAGAAAACGGAGATGGGAAAAACTATGGGGCTTGTTCCGTGCATTGCTAGAAATTATAAAGAATGATGGGAAGAATATAGAGATTGCTGCGATGACAAGAGAACAGTGGCTATGACAGCTCGATGAAGCTGAAATTGATACCATTGTTGCCGAGAATAAACAGAGAGGAGAGAGGGAAAACTGCATTTGTGTTTGCTTCTTTGCTGTCCTGCTTTGTAAGGTGAGTCCACTCAAATCAATTTCTGCAATTACATAATTTTATATTCTCTTCATCATTGGATCTGGTGAACTATCTGCATAATCATGAATGTTCTTTATTTGATAGATACATGTATTATACTTATTGATTTTCACCTTCAAATCTGATGGTTACCAGTGTAATTTTAGAAGTCCTTTTTCATTCTCCTTGAGTTTATTTACTCTATTTTATTTTCTTGTGCTTTGATTCTGAATATGTTGTTTAATGGGAAATTCCTCTTGCCTTTGATGATTGGGTATTACCTTTTCTAGAGTTGATGGTTTCATTTATAATTTGGCACAAGTTTCCTTGTTATACCCCATCATTGCTGGTCCTCATTATTTATTTATTTCATTTCACTCCCATTTGACTTCATAGGCATCTACTGAGTCATGCAACTACATGGATTTTTTTTTTGTGATGTTGATCCCCTTTTGGTTTGTGAAAACCGATTACCATGAGTTTACTTGAAAACTTGTTTAGGCTTTAAATCTGGTGATCTGGTCATATCACATGCTTGGATCAATTTGTTGGAATACTTAAAATCATCCATGTTTGTATATTGTGTTGATCCATTCTTACATGTTTTGGTTCGGCCCAATTTTAATAAATTGGTTTTGTGATAAGATTTATTTAATTGAGATGGTTGATTCAGTCCCCTAACGTTTTGTCTTAATTGTGGTAGGTTGGACACCTATTCTCATGTTGGTTCCATTAAATGTTGTTTGATTATATACTTGATAGACCAGCTCCATGCTTGGTTCAGTCCATTCTTGGATCCATCCATGTTAACTTGGATCCATCCATGTTAGTTTGGATCAGTCCTCACCATGGATCCAAAATTCTTAAACTTGTCCATATTTGCTTAACCATGCTGATTTAGTTTAATAACTATACTTGGCATGGCTCAGTCCCATAGTGAGTTGGGTTCATTTGTATTGATGTTGGTTCAGTCCTATTGTGGGATTGATTTATTTGTTGTGGGTTGATTCAATGATATGCTGTGAGCTGATTTAACATGTTGTGCTGGTTCAACCCAAAGTGGGTTTGGCTTAATAGTGATGGTTTGATTCAGTCTTGTGGTGGGTTTGGTATAACCATGTTGGACTAATTCAGCCCTATTGTAGGATTGGTTTATTTGTTTTAGGTTAGGCCAATCTTATGATATCATGATAGGAGTGGGTTCAACTCCGTGGAAGGACAGGTTTAATTGTGTTGGGTAGGGTTCAACCTACTTGCTTGGCAATTTAATCCATATTTCATCTCATTCTCTCCATTAACCAGTCACACCCTAGTTTTTAATCATCTCATTCTCCACTAAACTGATTTGCGTCTCATGTCATATCACATCATTTCACCTCATTAATTTTGCCTTGCATGTCTACAAACCCCTTCATTTCTGATTGTAACTTGGTTATAACTTGTTGTAATGCCTTTTGCTTGCTGCCATGCACATATGCTTAGGTTGATCCATCTTGTTATGTTTGGACTGATTTAATGATATGCTCCATTCATGTTTTAGATTGAGTGTGCTCACTTTTTGTATGTACATGCTAAATTTGATATGTTAAGTACATGAACCCTACCCTCATGTGATGTATCATATCCATCATGTATGTAATAGTTTAGGTGTCCCCTCCCCAGCGTTGCAGGACTTTAGGGTGACTCAAATGAGTCCATTTTTGCTAGGAAAAGGAAAATACAAAAAAAGAAAGAAAAAAAGAAATATAAAAATTGTGTTGTCTTCATGTGTCGGGCAACGGTTGGGATCATGTTTGATCTCCAACCTAGCCATTATCCAGATTCATTTGTGGCCTGAGGGCATTTCGTCTTCCATGTTTGGGAATCGGTGTGCGGACCGATCACTTTCAGAATGTTAGTTTGCCTTGCCGAGTGCAAGGAGTCGAGGTCCGAGTACCTCTTGAGTGTTGCCTTGCCGAGTGCGAGGAGTCGAGGTCCGAGTACCTCTTGAGTTTGCCTTGCCGAGTGCAAGGAGTTGAGGTTCGAGTACCTCTTGAGTGATGCCTTTCCGAGTGCGAGCAGCTGAGGTCCGACTACCTCTTGAGTGATGCCTTGCTGAGTGCAAGGAGTTGAGGTCCGAGCACCTCTTGAGTAATGCCATGTGGGGTCCAACAACCCATTAACTGTTGGAAACTACGTTTGACCTGATTCTCTGAAGAGATACGTAGGCAGCGGGAAGTGGAGAACTCTGAGTAGTTCACCATTTGTGCACGGTCACACGTGCTTCCTTTGTCAAGGGAGCACCTCACACACAACCACAACCACAACCACGCACGAACTACATTTGGTCTGATTCTCGCCGCACAGGGATACGTAGGCGGCTTGATCTCGAGCTCAGTCATCCATTATCTATTGTATTTTCTATGTTATTCATTCTTTTAATTCATTATTTGTTTATTCATGATTATTTCAATTTTTTATCCATTCATTTGTTCATTGATCAATTTATTGTCTGTTGACTTGTATTTTATTTTTCAAATCTATGTGGCGGCACCCTAAGTTAGAACAACTTAGAAACTTGGTCTAGGGTTCCCCATTTGCCTAGTTAGGCTAAATTGAACGACCTGAACATACATAAGTTTTAAGAATGCAAGAAAAGATAGGACAGAAGGAGACCAGTCCATTGACCGGGCGAGTTGGGTGCTTAACACCTTCCCAACTCGTAACTTGACACTTACCATTCTCTCGTAAGACTAAAAGCCAATCCATTGAGCATGAGTCATAGTGTCTCTCCAAGTGAGAGACCATTTATAGGTCCTAGACCTTATCTAGGTAGAGACTCCATAGTTTACTCCGTCCATTGGTGTGGATGGATAAAAGTAACCAAGGCGAGAGCCTAATTTTGATTTCGTGGAGGATCATATGAAAATCCATTGTCCTCACAGTATCATTCAGTTTCCATCAGCCATCAAATCTTACCTACCTTTATGTAATAAACAAAAAAAAAATACAGATCTTCTGAGCGGCCAAAACTGGATAAAACAACCTATGGAGCTTTTTTGGATGTGGATCTTCTACTGGAGAAGCACTATCACTGAGGAGCTTGGTAAGTTCTGCATGACTCCTTTCATCAAAAAAAGAAAAGGTTGGGTTGGATGGATCCAAATCGTATCATCCAGTTGTGTCAACCGTGATTGTATAATTGGTTTTCACTTGATGTATATACCTATGTGTTGATGTGTGCACCGAGTCAAAGTGTGCGGATTTCTATCTAAGTTGGATAGAGATGAGTAATCTATCTAAGTTGGATAGAGATGAGTAACCCCCCACCAAAAAAAAAAAAAAAAGATTGGATAAAAGATTTAAAAAAGTTAGAATCCCAATGAGTATAGGTGTGGCAGCATCATTATTATTTTGATAGATATATGGAACTAAATGTTTTGCAGATTGATCACTCCATCGTGGAGAGTTTTGGTGGCAAAGGAAAAGTTTGTATCACATCAAGGGTTTATCCAGAACTGGCTATATTCGACAAAACACATCTCTATGTATTTAATAATGGAACTGAGAATATGTCTATTTCCAAATTAAGTGCTTGGAGCATGGAGAAAGCTAAAATCATCAATTAAAAAGAGGCAACATGAGAAAAAAAAAACAAGGATAGGGAAGAGATGATGCAAACCATGCATGCATGGCCAAAACGGATATGGTTGAATTGTTGCTCTATCACTGATGACTTCTTTATTCCACAAGTTACCAATCTACAAACAAGCTATTTGGAACCCTAAAAATAGGGAAATTAATGTCAAAATTTATTTAATAATAAATGAGGGTAGTATGGTCATTTCACCCATGTAAGTCTAAATTAAGATTTTCATTTATCTCAAGCCTAGGGTTAGGTTCAAAACTTGTACCTAAGTCTTTGGCAAAGTTTAGCTCCAACCCTCTATTACAATGTAATTTTCTTTTACTGTTACTTTTGCTATTATAAACATATTATTTCTCTCTTTCGTGTATTCGTGTGCATGCATATTTGCTTCTTTCCATAGAGTTAATACTACGGTTCTAATTGGTTGTAATGGGAATTAAAGGAAAGGGAAGTGAATTTCTCAAACTTAACAAAAAAAAATTGTAATCATTACACTACTTGCTATTACTCTAAATCTTTTCATATTTGTTTATAAGTTACATTTTACTTTGCACTCAAATCCCTAGCATTTGAAATGTAAAATAAAAACTTACATCTAAAAAATAGAATTACCAAATATGATAAGAAATTTAGATTGTTTATACAATCATGTTAGGCAATGCCTAAACTTCCCTTTTGGAAAATTAAATTCTCCATGTCTCTTCAATTATTATTATTTTTTTTTGGGTAGAAAATGTTTGTTTGGTTCTTCATATCATGTGATATGAATTTATGTTGTAATGAGTAAAGGGGGAGGAATATAAGCATGTACTCCTCGTCCAATAAGATAACTTATCTAAGTTTTATAGCTTCCTGAAAAACAATTATTTAAAGAAATAAGGTTGGGATTTCAAGCAATTGACTAATCAGGATAAAAGTTGAATTCTTTTCAAGTATCATATTCAATTACAATTTTGCTAGATTTCATTTATACACTACAAGGATAAGCATTTTTGGTGACTAAAATTGGAGACGGTTTTTAAAATTCCGTCGCCAAAAATCACTTTCCTACTGCGGCTAAATTACCCTCGCCAAAAATCATTTTAGCCGGCCAAGGGGATCTAAATTCCTGTCGCCAAATATCATTTTTGCCGACGGTATCCAAAATCCCAAATCCCGTCACCAAATGAGTATTTTTATAAAAAATCTAGAAAAAATTTCATCTACACCCCATCAAAGATTGTTAACATCATCTACACCCATAAAAATGCAGAAACATCACCTAGGTCCACTTAACTGACGGAAATCACTATAATTGTTGAAATACAGTTTTACCCTTCATTTTTATATTTTATCTTTTTAATTTTACAAAACTTAAAAGATTTATTCCAAACAGCCTTCTTCTCCGGCGACGTGAAAATTTTTCCGATAATGTGAGCTTGAGACAAAATCTGGATATGCTTGCACTCTATCGTTTCCACAATACCGCGTCGACAACTGCAGAACCCATTACAGTATCAATATCGAATCCAGCAAGAATTCGTGACATGATGAAGAGGAATAAAAAGAAGACTCAGAAGATCCAAAACACAAATTTCCCAAGCATGAAGAAGAAATGCACGATATAGCAACATCAGTTAAGAAGGGACCGGAAATGCAAAGAAAGAAATATGTGTACTTGCGCCACCGCCAAGAGCTTGATGAACCGATTTCCGACGAGATTGTGATGAAACAGACGATTGACGAGCCAAATCATCATCTCCCATGGTGGCTATACGTTAGGGTTTCGTAGCAAGAAAGGGATGGAGACGGAGAAGCCAAGCAGTCAACAAGGATTTGAAGCAGAAACAAACTAAACTGATTTTGAAGAGAAGAGATCCATTGGATTCAACGCTGGAGCCCGCAACGACAATAAATGCAAGATGGTACTTGACTATTGGTTGGAAGGAAAAGCGTGCGTTCACGAATCACAATTCACGATTCATGATTCACGACCAAGACGACATACACTTCTGTCCAACACTTCCGTCCAACACTGTTGGAGCCATGCCAACTCCCCTAATTTTCCCCTAAACCAGCTCCTGCCATATGAATCTGACTATGGAGAAGAGCAGAAGAGGAAAGAAGAAGAGGAAAGGAAGAAGAAGAAGAAGGGTAAAACGGTATTTTATCTTTACTCTAAGGGCAGTATTGTCCGTGGAAAATTTTATTTCAGTTGACGTCAACATCTAACGGGAATTAACTGACGGAGTGGACTTCTTTGATTACCACAGCCAAAGTTTTGGGATCTAGGTGATGTTTTTGCAAACTTGTGGGTGTAGATGATGTTAACAATCTTTGATGGGGTGTAGATGAAATTTTTTCAAAAATCTAATATTTTCACTTGTTAGTGACGAAAGATACAACGACAGAATACCATTCCGTCGGTAAAGATCAACAACGGGAATGTATTTTTGGCGACGGAAAATTTCCATCGCCAAAAATAGGTATTGTTTTAGTGATAAGTTACAATTTGTGGGTAAGATAGTGTTGGGAAAAAAAAAAAAGAGAAGGTTGTCACACTATGTAGAGTCTACATCCAAATATAGGGAGTCCTTTTGGATGCCTCTGAGCGCTTTCCTGTAGGCTCATGCTGGTATAGGGTTCACTGTTTCACACGACCTAGCAGCTATTGTGATACTATTACGATATCGCTACTAGTGCTACTAGCAATATCGCTAGTTGTTATTTTGTTTCATATTTTGGTTTATATTTGTTACCTAATTTCTCTTTATTTGTTTTTCCTTTAATCTCTCCTAAATATAGAGCCTTATTGTATTGGACTTTCACTATAAATATACTGTTAGAGAGGAGAGGGGTTCACTGGTTTCAACTGCAGCTCTCTACTCAGCGGAAAACTATCTCTTCTTATTTTTCTTCCTTCTCCTTCTTTTTGGCTTGCTGGTTCTCCTTTGTTTGTGATTGTTACAGCAGCAATCTCCCGCCCTATATGTATTATGTTGTTTATAGCTTTGGATGCCTTACTTTGTTATTGGTTGCGCCCACTACCAAAGGAGTAAATGTACTTTTAGTCCTAGTTACGCATGTTCTTAATGTGGACAAATGATGTGCCCACTCCAATAAATGGATAAGGATATAATGGTCTTAATGAGCCATAATTCAATCAAAACTCTCCTTATATATGAATAAAAATGCATCCTCATCTTTGTCCGTGCACATCTGTAGTACTTCAACCATTACTACGCACATCTTGGAAATTTAAAGCTATGTTTTGTCACTTGACAAACAATAGATAGGTCGTAAACATAAAACGTGAACAAAGGACCTAATGGTCTACCTATTCTTAAAATCTGGGTCCCATTTGATCCACCACATGATAATTGTTGGCATTAAAACAGATGTGAGTAAGGTTTTAGAGCACGGATTCAGACACAAGATCAGCATCTTTTGTGATTTTTGCAATGCCATTTTCAGTTTCTTCTCTCAATGTGGCCTAAGTTTCTTCTCACAAGATCAGCCTTACCCCCACTTTACGATGGACTATCCTAATAAACTCGTGAAGGTGGCCTAAGTTTTTAGCACAAAAGCAGATTGGAAGGACCTCAAATTTTGTGGATAGGTAAACATCAAGATCCTCAGCTTATACGTTGAGCTACAACCCACACAAAATTCTCCAAATGACATAATAAAGTTTTGAAAATCTAGGGATTACAAGAGAATGCATGGGCATATATGGACAGCTGAAAATATAGAAAAATGCATGTGAATACATATGAAGAGTATTTGATTGAATTAGGTCTTGAAATTTAACATAAGACTAATCCAACTATACATACCTATCTGTCAAAATATCAAAATTGCCACATCATCTTGTGCATGACTAAAATTGATGAACCATCTGGATAAAATAGAATTTTATTGCTATTACAATGCTTAAAGGCTTTGACAGAAGCTAGAATTTATTGTTATTAGCACTCTTCTTACACAGACATAGGAACCTAAAAAAAAAAAAAACGAAGCAGCTTACCACTATTTTCGATCCAAGGACTGAATTTTTTGCAACATGGATGCAGAATCTAACATCTCAACGCGCTCCACTGTAACCCTGCAAACTCTGTATTCACTATTACGTACAGAGCTGTTTCACAAACAGCATATAGTTTATGTACATGATGCTTCTTCCAACTCATCTCCATATAGGCTCCGGAAAAAAATGGTGTTGAATGTCAACTTCACCATGTCCCAGAACCAATGCCAATGGCCTGGACAAATAGGGACTTGTACATTTGAATTACCAAGAAAACCTGAAAATCTTACTAAGGTTTTATGTACCAAAGAAGAATAAATTCATGATCTTTATTTGATGAACTGTGCAATGTTGTCAGCCCTCAGCTGCAGACTGCCTCAACAGAAAGCTTCTTCATGTTGATGCTTGGACAGGGATCCCCTCCAAAGACCTCAGGAGCTACTGTTACTGAGCACATTTGCTGCCCAATGCACCTCTGCAAAATAGCCTTAGTGTAAGATTTTCTCATGACCCTGGAGAGAGAGAGAGAGAGAGAGAGAGAGGAATGAATGGGAACTGAGGGCGTACCCAGTGCATGAGGCTTCTGCCACTGCAAGGTCAAGGGAGGGGCTTATGTACGCAGCCTTACCCCTGCTTCGCAGAGAGGCTGTTTTCAGATTATGAATGGAAATCGAAGATTAACTAAAATAACCGAGTTGCATCAATTTTCATCAATTATACAAATTGGTCAATTCACAGGCACTAAGATTAAAACCTAGTTGACAGTAATAGCTTGCTGTAAAGATCTGCCCATTAACTTGGAAACTCATGTATCAACCCCCCTCCCCCCCAACCCGGGAAAAAAAAATTGGGAACTTACGAGTTTTATCTAGTTTTTATTCTTTCTACTATTTTTTTTTTAAGAAACCATGGCACACAACACTATTTTTTTGGAGTTGGTTCAGGATCTTTCACAATCCAACTGGTATACTAAGATGAAATAATATATATATATATATATATATATATAAAATATATATATATATATATATATATATATATATATATATATATATATATATATATATATATAACCCTCTTTTTTTTTTTTTTTTTTTTTTTTTTTTTTTTTTTGGGGGGGGGGGGGGGGGGGAGGGGGGGTGTTGGTTTGTCCTATGGATTTAAGCCCAAAGTTCAAGCAAGCCCTCTAACTCATACACCTTCTAAGCCTTAACTTGGTTGGCGGGTTAGCGGACATGCAAGTTTTCTAACTACAATAAGGACTGATGGAGAAGGATACTCCACAAGGTCTGGACTACTACCTCTCCATCCATGGGTCCTACATGTACCAGAGATTGAGGGTACAAACACCTAGTTAAAGAAGCTGGTTCTAGTGTCATTAGGTGGTTATAGATAATTGAAAGAGGGTTTCTACCACCTATTGGGGCCATTTTTTCTAGGGTCTGGCTTTCATGTTGTACCTTCCATCTTCTCAAGAAAGATATCATTATATTCTTTAAAAGAAAAGAACATAGCAGGGGAGATATGAACCTACCTTTTCAAAAGCATCGTATGACTTGTGAGCATGACAACTGCCTTCCTGGAAGCTTCCACACATCCCTTGTGGAGTCCCAAAGCTAGCAAATTTTATTGATGAGATTTTCTGTCCGGGTGCACACCAGAGATGTGCCCTAGGCCTGACGGGTCCTTGAACTTTACCTGAAGCTTGCATCTGCCAACTTGTACGTGTTGGCTGCCATTCAAAAATATCAGCACAGACGCTTTGAACTGTTCTACTGACCAGAGAAATACCAGTTGGATCTCCACCCCATTCTTCAAATAAAACCAGTAGGTTTCCAGTAGGGTTAAGCCATGAACGTGGAATATGATACCTGATGTCAGTAGCATTGATCAGTTCATGGTGAATGATCTAATCTCATGATCTATGTTTAAAAATAAGCAAACGTGTCTCACCATCTTTGAGATGCCTCTCCACAATTACTCAGGCATTTTTTCTCGTCATAATAACCAGAGTAACTACAGCCACCACAGGTACCCGATGCTTTATATGCAGGCCAGTAGCGTCCAATGCTCAGCCCATTTATCCAGACTTGACCTTTTCCCATGCTGTTCATATCTAAAGCCAATGGCTCGTTCCCGTCTGGTGCGTTGAAAATACTCTGGAAATATAATCACAAGAGACATACTTTAGCAAAATGTGTACCGGTTACATAGATTCAATATTTTGTATGGAATTTCAGCAAAGCAACATGAAGGCCTTATAACTGAGATTTCACACTTACTTTGTACCATGTCAGAGGCTGCTTTTGAGCCATTTGTGGTCCTTCTACCCACTCAACAGAAGAACTACCACTGAGTGTATGGAGACTCAAAGCTTCTCCTTCTAAACCAATCTGCTAGGGACATCCAAAGAAATTATTCCATTTTCCAATGGTAAACCAAGGTTGTGAAAAAGAAAAGGATTTGGAAATATAAACCTTGTAAGACCAATTCTGCCATGACAGATCTCTTCTCCCCTCATTGAGACCATTCAATGTAACTGGACCGAGCACCCCAGCATTCCATGTCTCAAAATGAGTTCCAACGTTCTAATTTCAACGAGAGAAAGTAAAAATAAAAACTTTAGGGCATTCAGATTTTGCTTTATCACAATGCTCAAAGCACATGAAGGGCAACAGAGTAAGGAGAAAGAACAAACCGGGAGGCCAACAGATAAACTTAACAGCGAGATCTTGTTGATGCCAGCTCTCAGATTCACACCATTACTGAATGTCAGTTTTGGATTGTCCAAACTCCCATAGACAGTTCCTGCCAGAAAACAGGCAAAACTGCTCATCAGAAATGAGAGGGAAAGTGTCTTTTTTCTTTTCTTTTTTTTTTTTTTTTTTGGGGGGGGGGGGGGGCTGAGATTAGGAATTTTTATCTTGTGAAGGGGCTTGTGTTCTTTGTAGATTGCCAGAATAGCAAGCCTACCTGATAGCTCACTATTGATGAAAACATGCAAAGCATGGCCTGCTGACATCACAGTGAGAACAGGATATTGTCCATTCTTCAAAAATTCTTCATTTGGGTCAATATTCACGCTGAAGAGAAGAAGAGAATGTAGGTCAGGATAAGAAACACAACATTAAGGTTTGAGGGAGAAGAAAAAGAAGACTAAGAAGAAGCAACGATCAACAGTTTTATATTATTCGAGGGAGGGAGGGAGAGAGAATGCAGAAAAAAGTGAATTAAGGATGGGTTACAACCACTCACTCTGTCATGTACCACAAATAGTCTGTGGAATCTCTAGTGACATTTATCTGCTCCAGCAACCCAGAGACTGTAAATGAACTGTCCTCATCATCAGAAGCTATATCTTCATTGTATGACTGCCAAAAGAAATCTTCGTTTCCCACCGGAGTCATCTTCATTTGTGCACTTTGAGCCCCAAGCTGTACAGAGATATGTATCTAAAATCATGAATCTTATTTCTAGCAGCTTTTCAAGAGATCAATATATTCTAATCTTTTTAGGCTTCAAACCTTTTTATCACCTCTGTTAAAACTCATGGGATGTTAAATTATTGGTTTGAATTTTTTTGCCATGAATAGATGATGATGTGGGAAACATATCTACCTAATTTTGGCTTCAAACGAGCTACCACATAGCTCAGAATGTGATAAAAGTGTTTCAAATCTAGGCATGACCTGAATTCTGATTAATATAACAAGACATCCATCTCTTCTGAAGCAATACTATGATGTAATGCCATGTGACCATGTCGGCCAAATTTTACTATGTAAGTCACATTCTTTTCAAAAAATGAAGTCATTATCATATGTCCAGGGATCCATAAAGCTATAGCATGTTAAATTGGATAAGCATCAACAACTGTCTAAGATGTAGGAACAAAAGAAGCTAAACTTAGCTTACAGCCTTTTTCTCACCCTTGCAGTGTTGAAAACAGTGTTCTTGCAGTCAGGAAGGATGCTTATGGACCAAGGAGGCAGATCATACTGCATATTCCCAAAAGAAACTTTTGCAGAAGAATTTGGGTCATAGTTCGCAAGGAATGCCGCACAAGCTCCAGATTCTGTCTTGAAGACATGAGACTGAATGGCCAATAATAAAAATTGGACTCAGTGCCAATTCTAGAATTGAGAGTGATAAATAATTTTCATAGAGCTGAACTGAACTAAATCACTAACCTCTTGATAGTTCCCAAGTGACACCACGATTGGATTGGCAGAAACTAAAGCCGGTTCACAGAGCTTGATGGCGCTATGCAGATCTCTCAAATGACCCCATTTAGGTTGCCTTAATAATCCTATAAACAGAATGAAGAATTTTATGACTTATGTCTGACATGATAAATGAAGGTTTTATAAACAGCAGCTTTGCTATGGAGAATTATTTTTCAAAAAGTGGAAATCAAAATTTCAAACATGCAAAGGTCCTTATTCCTAATTTGAACAGACAGAACG
Organism: Protea cynaroides; assembly: GCA_028583415.1. NCBI lineage: Eukaryota > Viridiplantae > Streptophyta > Magnoliopsida > Proteales > Proteaceae > Protea > Protea cynaroides. Next base: position 112,728,301 of record CM053276.1, read on the forward strand.
AGAAGGCAGGGAAACTGCCAGATTAAGTGGAAATACAGAGTTCTCAGAAGCAAATCAGATATACAAGCTGAAGCCACAACCATAATAGTTCTACATGTGGAGCAAGTACAGAGGAGACATCCCACCATCTAATTAGAATTCTTCTTATACATGAAGTTCATCCCTTATGAGGCTGTAACCATTTGACCTATTGAATTCTAGGGACAGAAGAAAAAGGTTCATAAGTTCAAAAAATAGCATGGTTACATCCTGTGGTTGGAGGGGGATTATATGGATGAGATCTTTATTCTTGAATATAATGCATCAAATCAAAATGATGACACTGCTTCTCTTCATGGGTGTGACGTACGTGGAAGTGACACTTGTATTCAGTAGTAGAAAAAAAAAAGCAGTTATTACACATATTTCATAAAATGAATACAGAACTACAAATAATCTGCTGAATAGATTAAAGGAATCCATCACTCTAAGAGGCTAAATGCTGCATAAAATACCATATTCATCAATTGGAGCATCATAATCATAGCTAGTGGCAATGAAGGGACCCCCAGCTGTCCGCCCGAAATTTGTTCCTCCATGGTACTGGAGCAAAGAGATGAAAATAAAAGAACTTCAGTTTTCAATTGATTCTGGGATAACCATGTACCTGGTAGATAAGACTCAAGTGTACCATGTAGTAGTTAACAAACGACCCGCCTTTCTGTATAAACTTTGCAACAGAATATGCCACGTCTTCTACTGGTCTGTAAGGAACTGGACCTCCAAACTCAGTAAACCTACACATGCAATAGATGATAGATAATTCAGCTCAGTTCTGATTTCTTAAATAGGAAACAAAGATCATGATAAAAAAAAGTACCCATCATTGGGATTTTGGGAGTACATGGGAGGTATGAGTGGACAACTTACCAGCCTGACCAATTTTCTGTCCATATCTTGGGTTTGTAAGCTGTGTTAGGAGAGAACCAGTCACAATAGAAATCATTGCAGGTGTTTATCTGTTACAGGATCAACAAAAACAAGGGAGAGTTAAAGGAAGTGTAAAGGGCAGAAGGTTCAGGATATATACATATCTTGAAGCACCGAGCACTCAATACAAGAACAAGATGGCCAATCAGAGATTACATGAATAAGAAATCCATTAATTGAAAATTTCTACATAAGAAAAAATGGACTCCAGAACAATTGGTAATAAAAAAAAAATACTTTTTTAGGATGTCATCCATGGTCCCCGTGCTTAGAATTCGCCAATTTCTAAGGTATTAAAAAGTCACAAGAAATAAAATATAGAAAACATAACAGATAGATAGTTCCGGAAGATGCAGCCCGAACCATGTGCAGATGAGATAAAAATTCTTATAAAGGCTCCACTTAGACAGCTCAAGTTTAACACCCCACTAAGGAAGAGGAAAGGCATACTACATGAGGAGCACCAGAGCTGACCTGTAGAAAAATGACAAGAAAAAGTGAAAGGAAAGTGCAGAGGCACTTACTATGGGATCAGGGGCGTCATCTTGCTTGCACATGACCCATGGGACTCCAGTGCCAAGACTCACAGCCATTTCTGCTGCCCATTTCGTATAAGCCTTACCAGGATCACCAACTTCATATTCTACAGGCCCATATTCGTTCTCTATCTGCGCAGATTCATTTGGAGAGAGGGGGATTTCTCAGTTCTCAAATTTAACAATGGAGAAGGTGAGATTGTGAGAATGGGAAAACTACATGGGTTTTTTTCCAGTATTCCTTTACCTGAGACATAATTATTGGACCACCCTGAGATTCAAACAATTGTGCTTCTTTCATCATATCCACAATCTTGTTCGTGAAACTTTGCATTGCCACCTTCATCATAATCACCACTCAAGATCAGTTCTTAAACTCACTCTGTTACCCCGGCTACGGGAATTAATCAATGGAATAGTTGAAAAAAAAAAAAAGGAAGGAAATTACAGTACCCAACCTTGAAAGGCTCATTGTCTGTTCTGAAACTAATTCCTGGGATGTATTTCAGCCAAACAGGGAAGCCCCTATATCAAAGCAAGACACATTTCCTTAGCATTCAATGCACGCAGCACAAGAAAAAAGGGGAAGAAAAAAATTACCCAAAGTTCCACTCAGCGCAAACATAGGGGCCAATTCGGAGATGAACATAAAGGCCAGCTTGTTTAACCAGGTTGATAAACCCAACCAAATCATACCTATCCTCGAAGTAATACTGCAGAAACAAGGTTGGAAGAAAATGAATACTGAACAACTCGAAAATGTGTTATTTTTTTTCAAAATAATAATCAGATAAATAGAAAAGGATGCAGAAGTTCCATTACATTGCCCTGAGAAGGCTCGTGTCCATTCCAAAAGACATAGGTTTGAATAACATCCAAACCTCCATCTTTGGCCTTCTGAATAAGGTCCGGCCACATCTGCAATCAACCCCAATATTAAAATAAAAAAGAGGAGGAAACACAGTGAATCAGTAAAACGATAACCAGAAGCTCTAAGACAGAAATGCAGAAAATGAAGAACAAAAAAAAATCAAGGGAAAAAATAACCATGAAACTGGATCAATACCTCCGGAGTGCTTCGTGGGTAGTGAATAGATCCCGAAATGAGGATCCTTCGCTGCCCATTAATGATAATAGCTTTCTCGTCGTAAGATACAGTGGCTGAAATAGACGAGAACCACGAAAACAAGAGCAGAAACAAAAATGCATTTGTTCCTACCACATTCCACATCACAAATTCGGAACCCATGACCTCTGCTTGTCAAAGCAATGGCCTTTCGTTCTATTCTCCCTTTTTTAATTTATTCTTCTTCGCCTTTTTTTTTTTTTACGGGCACAGCTGAGAAGCAAAGAAAAGTAAAAGCATAGAAATGTAATACAGAAGAGGGTAGGAGCGGGTTGCTCTGTTTCTGTTTGTCTCTATTCTCTTTTCTTTTTTACACTTTCTTGACAGGTTGCAGAGTAGCGCAGCTGGGCTGGTTTGCAAAATTGGGAGACTTTGCAACTGCTTTATACTGGGAGAAATGAAGGATAAAGGGCCAAAAGTGAGTACGGGGACCCACCCACTTATAGAGTTATACTGCAACTTTCTCACTGACGCGGAGCTTCATCGCTTCATCCAATTGTTATTCTTCTTTGGGCTTATCACCAAAAAAATTTGAATAAAAAAAAAAAAAAGTGGTGTCTTTTACCTTTCTCTCTTCAATTCCTTTTGATAGAACGATATCTCAATCGTCACCAACAATATCTCTAGTAGGGATTCAAATCGTCTCATTCCTGAGATTCGAGAGACGTGGCGGCAACCCAATGGATGGTCATCATATGGAGGTCGGATGAATCTGACCCCTCCATTCGAGCCAACAAGCAGAGCCGACAAGAGAGTGTCGACTCGAACGGAGGAGTCGGATTCATCCGACCCCCACATGGCGACCATCCAGTGGGGTCGCCGCCACGCCTCCCGAATCTCAGGGATGAGATGATTTGAATCCCTCCAGTAAGTGTTGATGTGACAGGATCTTCATAGATCTCAATATTATCCATACAAGAGCTGTTCATGCATATCGTCACTAAGAATATCTTCAGCAGGTGTTGATGTGGCAGGATCTTCATAGATCTCAATATTATCCATACAGGAGCTGTCCATGCATGAGTTGTATCCTCATAGATCTTAATCATATCCATGCATGAGCTATTTACTATGTAATTATGTTAGGAATCCAAGCTATAGATACTGTAAATTGATTTGCTACAATTGTACATTTTTCCCTTTAAATATAGAACCGATCCATGAAGGATCATACACTTGAAATCCAAAACTAAAACATTTCTCACCTTTTTCTCTGGATTTTGCTCTTTTTCTCTGGATTTTGCTCTTTTGTTTTGCTTTCTCCTAAAATTTTTGGATTAAATTATGATAACCAAGAGTTCAAGACATTTTTTAATATTTATCATTGCAGAGAGACTTTCTTTGTCTCTGCTTTTGCATGTGATGTTTTTACTTGGATTTCTTCAAGATTCCCATCTCAATCCCCATACGGTCGGTTGCTAGTTACTGCTACTGTGTACATAGTGGATTTAACGAGGATTTCAAGCATTAAAATTATTAAATTCTTTCTGAATCATTTCTTGTTTATGAGTTGTCACGGGGCTTTCTCTCTTCATCTTTTCTTGTTCACACTGCAGTCTGCTGATCTGCCCACTTCACTTCTTTTTTTTTTTTTTTTTTTTGGTAAAATGCTCACGTCACTGTTCAAGTCTTAATCAATTAGAGAAGAAATAAAATAATAATCATGGATTTAGTTCACATGAAAAGTTTACTGATGACTCTGAAAATTGATACAGATTAATATTTGATCAGTAGGGATTCAAATTTTCTCATGCCCCTTGTGTTGATATGAGAAAATTCAGTGGCTGTCATCCTCTGTGCATGTATACTAACACATCGATATATACGTACAGTAAACTATAACCATTGGATTTCTTCATACTGACATGAGGAGTATGGGAGGATTTATTTCCCTAGACTAGAATGACACACGATTATTGAAAACAAAGCCACTGATTTGGGTTTATAAATTTATAAACTATGATTCTTCATTTGAAGCTAGAGCATCTCTATTGTAACAGCTTGAAAGGTGCATCAAAGGTGGAATACAATTTCAAAGACAAATTAAAATTCTTGTTGTTTGAACGTATTATATTTATCCAAGATCTTCAATCATTTTATAAAAGAAAGATAAATAAAATAATTTAAATTTTCTTCACTTCATCATTAATACCATAAAAGTATATACCCTAGGTAGTTAGTCTAAGTATTGGGCTTAATAAGGGATTGTTGTTAGATACTTTCAATCCATATATTCGATCCATTCAATATCCTCTAATAAAACACAAAATACTTGAATCAAATCAATACATGAAATAGGTCTTTGTAAACAACTCTTTTTCTTAGTCGGAGTGTATACGCTATCTTCAAATTCTTCAGAAAGAAGATTGATCGGATTCGAGTGCACATTTCCTCTGCTAAGTTTTCCATCTCTATCAATAGGTCCCCCGTGGTCCATCTTCTTAATCTTCGATACAAGAAAAGAAATTTCCCACCCTTTCTCGTGTTGAAATAATAATGATTCTCACTTTCCTTCCGGTCCAGTCTGATATGGAATGAACTTATAATCGTGGAATCAATTCAATCATTAGATTATAAGTTCATAACCTTAGCAATGCCTTATGGCACCTCCTTACCCCTTCCCTCTCATTCCCCATCTCTAGTGATATAAAACAGGAATTCCAAAAAAATATTAGGTCTTGCATGCCAAAGTAGTGCACAAAACAACACCGAATGGATCCAATATCTACTTAACGGATTATCCATAGCATTCCACCAAACACCTCCCCACAAATGATGCATGTTTGGTGTTGGAATTAATCTTCCCCCACAAATGATGCATGTTTGGTGTTGAAATTAATCTTTGTGTGGGGGGAATGTAAAGAACCTTTAAGTTTGTGAAATCAAAAAGGAAACAAGAAGAGAGTTTACTTGCCGGGAGGAGAAAGAGAAAAGAAAAGCAAAGCTTGAATGAGGGCATCACCTAACATTCCTGCCTCTTTAAGATTTCTTTATTCGATCCATGCAATTGATTAATCCATCTGTGTTATAATATTGATCATTTAAATTAATATACCTATAGATTCAACCATGGATGCTCATTTGAGTCTAACCATACCGTCATGTTTCAGGGAAAATTGCAAAGCATGGCTAACTGAATAAAAAACATTCATAAGCTGTTGATAAGAACCAAGTCATTAAACTATTCAGAAAAATTCCATAACAGTTGAATATTTGAATAAATATGAGATCTTCTTGTTGAGCAATTGTTGCTCTCCATTCTTTAGGGGGAATTTAGAGAGATTAATCCCTGAATATATGATATTTTTTTTATAAATAAAATATTAAATTGTGAGAGCATTGCGTTGTAAAATCGGATGAACGGTTTCGAGTTCTGCAGTTGGGCCACAACGTATCATTAGGGGTGAGGCGACAGCGCGCTTCTCGTGCCAAATCGAGATCTTTGCCCCAATTCTCCTTAGACTTAAAGAGTTCCTCCGTGGGTGGATTCCCCTCCTCCGATAAGGCCAGCTCCGATCTGGACGTTGTGATCTATATCACATCGATGCGCATAGGGCATATCCAAACTATCAGCTCAAAGATTATTCTTCATAAATCTATTTTCGATTAAATCAAATAGCGATGGAGCTAGAGAGACCCTTAATTAGAATTAGTTGTTGATCTTATAATTAATGGTATCAATGGATTGGGTGTCAACTAATCTCAATTAAGATCTCAATACTGAAAAAGCTTTTATTTAATCTCAAGAATCTGAAAATAGAGGTTTGTGTTTTGGTTGAGTTTCTATTATTATTATTATTATTATTATTATATATGTAGAAGCTTTTGATGAGATTAGGGGGGATTTCAGTGAGGCAGTTGTGAGTACCAACTACAAATAATTGACGGTGACGGTGTTAATTTATTGCTTCATTTAACTTCGTTTCTAGATTTAAAAATCGGTTGGGCTTTAAAGCTACTTTCGGTGGAGCTTGGAAACTGGAAAACTGGAGATAACGGACAACTGAGCTGTGAGGCACTGGCCAGTGAGTCACGGTGCACGGATACCGTAGCTCTCTCTCTCTACGCTTCTATATTTGACCTGTTTGGTCCATTCTCAGAGATAGAATTCATCTCATGCTTTTCATGTTCTACTAGTTGTCATCCATTATATGCATATACTAATACATTCATATATATATATATATATATATATATATATATATATATATATATATATATATATATATATATATATATATAATAAATTATAATCACTGAATTTTTTCGTGCCAATATAAGGGACGTGAAAGATTTGAATTCTTACTGACTAAAGTAGGTAACAAAACAAAAACTCATTTCTATCACATACACCTAGAACATGTTACACCCGCATTCTATTCTGTGGTGGAGTGGCTCTAAAACTAGGTATCGAATATGAGATCATGGATTTGTATTAGTTTTGGACTTGATCATTTTTTATCTGTTCTTATTTTAATGAATATAAGTCACCCGTTCATTTTTCATTGGATCTGTATCGAATTAAATCAGTTTTATGTATTACCGATACTATGTTCAATACCTATATTCAGAACCTTGGTCAGCATGGTTAGTATAGATCCAATCCAGTTGAAAAGTTACATTTATTTGAATTGATACATGGAATAGTTATTATTTTATTACAAAATTAAATATTATTTTTATATAACCATGGATGACCGTGAGGAGTAGAAAGTAAAAGGCCGTAAAATATCCAAAATGAATCCGCCGGTACAAGTTCAAATTTTTTTTTTTGGTAAAAAAAATATTTATTCAGAAGAAAAACAAAATACAATCTAAGCTTCATCTTTATATAGATCATAGAACCAAAAAGAAGAAATAAACCAATGAATGATTCTCATAGAATTCACAGCCCTCCGGGCTAAGATATGCATTACTTTGTTAATAACCCTAGAAATAAAGACAAAGGCAATGTTATGATAATCCGAGACAAGAACAAGGATATCCTCTTTAATGGGAAGGATCTCACTACGGCAAGGAAGATGAGGATTGTAGATACACACAATAAGATCTTCAGAACCAGTGCAAATCCAAAATTGTAGTGATCGATTATGATCTTTGTAGGTAATGACGGATGTCTCCCTAAATATTGTTATGGTTAATGACAGTTGCGTCCTAATGACAAAGGGTATAAGAGTTGTCACGTCATGTGTCACATTACCAATGTTTACCATTGACCGATAATATTTATATTAGAATATTAAATTATTTTCTAAAAAAGGATCATTATTCTTAAAGAAGAAAACTCACGAGAAAGAACGCCATTCACATTTATATAATGAAAGGGAAAAAAAATTTAAGTCCCCACAATTGTCACGTGTTGACATAAGGAGCTTTGAGTGCATGAAAAAAATAAAAAAGACAAAGACCTTTGTTTTGCCTAACTAAGAATTTTATTAAATCAATGTTTATATTGGTGTAGATTCTTTCTTACATTCTTACGCTTCATGTGAACTCGTAACATTGTGGGGTCACCCACTCATCTTCGAATATTCTCACATGTTAAAGTTGGGCGTCTTGGCATTTATTCATGTGTTTTTATTTTTTAAATTATAAAATAGGTAATTTCTTGTTCACACTCTCTTGGGTATCAAATAATTTCAATTTTTTTATATTTTAAGTTTTAAAATTTTATTATTTTAAATATATAAGACAATAATAATTATTGATAATGACATTACGATAAGTTATTATCAAATAAATTTGTAAAAATTGTTGTTTCTATCCCATGATGTAAAAATTTTACGGGATAGACAAAGGACAATCAGAGAAGATTATATGGTTAAATACACCTATAGAGATGTCATTCAAGAGTCCTTGGAACAATCTTTGTTCTTTGAATTTAATTTATTAAAGTTTTCTAATGCTTTGAAAATTATATGAAATTATTTTGGGAGAAATACAAGGATAAACCAACTCCCCTTATGCATGAAATTTGTGACGGTGAGTTCCACTTCGTTAGGCTTAAAACGTCAATTGCTGATACCATATAGACTTAACCTTTTAAATGACAAAACTTCCCTTAAAATAACTTACGAACTTACCTATTTGCTGCCAAGAGTTTTGATTTAAGTATTGGAACGACCCCAAAGCAATAAGCCTGACTTCCTTTGCTCAGTTTTTATCGTCTGCAAATTGGTTCCACCTTGGAAGATCTTTGCACAGATTCTAGCAACAACAGTATCAAACTAACATGTCAATTATTTTTAACTAACCTAACCTACCATGCTTTCTAAAACCCGAAGGCCCAAAAAAAAACATTTTATAATGCAATGAAGCCACATTTCTAATTTGGAAGTTGGAATGGCATAATTTTTTTTATGGCCCTACAAATGCCAATTATGAAGCCTTTGTTAGGAATAAAAGTGCAAACGAAAGAGAAAGCAAAGATAGAGCAAACACACAATACGAGGATTGACCGTGGTTCAACCCTAATGCGGAATACCTACCTCCACCCCGGAGAATCAAAGAAATTCTTCACCAAGAAAACTTTACACTTCTTTCCACTTCACAAAGTGTTTTCCTTTGTTCTCTCTTATGTAAAGTTTTCACAATAAAAACAATAAGCTCCTTAGAAACCCTAATTCACAAAGTTACAGATTGACTCTTGTATATGTAATGAACCTAAATATAAATACAAATATAACTTCAATAACTGTGTAAATCCCACAAAATACAAGACACAACTCAACAATCTCATGATGGAATTGAACACCTAAGGGGGAGGCCCTTTTGCAAATAGGGGAAGGGGGAAGGTGCAAACCACATTATTTAAGTTTCCTTACTTGGTTTTTTTTTTTTTTTTTTTTTTTTGTGTGAAAAGCTGTAGCAAAACATTTGTTCAGTCGAGATAGGATACAGGAATGGGTTATTTTACCGCAATGTTGTAGCATATTTGATGCTCAAATTTTAACGCTAGTTAAAGTCCACCAACTCTCATCCATTTATAAAATTCAATTTATATTTTTTAAAGAAACTATCTTAGGATTATTGTTGCTATTTTCCAACATAGAATGAAGATTTTTTTTTTTGTTCTTTAATAAGAATTTTCTCTTCCTTTAAGAGGTATGTACTTCGAATAACCTTTGTTTATCAAATTATCCTCCAACTGGTGTTGCCTTCCTTGTTTTAATATATGATAAAAGCTCTCGAATCCACTCATTTTTTAATTCTATAAACATAAGTTAAACATGGGAACACATACTCTCTCTCTCTTTCTTAAATAAGAGAAAATAATAAGTAGAAAAATGCTAATCAATACTTTTAAAAGTAGATAAACAGACAATGTTCCACCTGAAAAAGATCTGAACAACCTGCCAATGACTGAGGATCAGATGTATGGATATGAACGCCGATTAATCCTCGACCATTGGATCAGTGACTGGACGGTCTAACAGATGGAGATGAACCTGACCGATTCCATCTACCTGATAATCCCATGGTAGATCATGTATTGAAATGCACTAATGAGATCAACCAAAAAGTTTAACCCAATGCATTGCTCTTGAATATTTCATTTTATTAACAATTAAAAATTTTTTCCCAATCATTTGAACTGTCCTCGTGGAGGAAAAAATATTAAATAACTCTTCTAAACTCAATCAAGGGTTCAATGGTGGTATCACAAAAAAAAAAAACATGTTTTTTTACTATATAAAATTTTTTATTTTGAAAAACCATAGTTTATATTTTATTTATATGTGGCCTCTCCCATCCTCACCCCCACCCCCTAAAAAAAACCTTTTTTTCTCTGCTAGAAACAATTTAATAGTGATTAGAAACCTAATTGGCTCAAAAATGTTGTAATCACATGCAGTATTACGTAAATCTGTATTCTCACTAGCTACTTCATCTAAATTGCCATCTACTTTCTATTGGATCTCACTCTCATCATGGAGTTGTTCTTTTTAAAATGAAAATCTATAGATAGGTTCCTTGCCATGATGGATAGATAACATATCAATTTTGATGTGCATAATAACATCGGCCTACAAATGATCAACACGTATCACAAAGTAATCAATTCATCCCTCGAGGGTAAAACCGTTCATCCCATTACCAAAGGTGTATAAGGTGCCATTAGTACCACTTACATCATGAAAGATATAACCGATCTCTTGCCACTCATACTACTACCCAATAATTGATAGACGATCAGGCCTCAAAAGGCATAAACCGCATAACCAATCAAAACAACCCGGAGAACGACCGAAGAGGAAAGACACAAATCACCCCCCTTTGCTATAAAATGATCCACACTCCACAACATCGAGGGATATATATATATATATAAAATATAAAAGTTGAAAAGGGTTAACAATTCAAAATGGCTTACGTTTACATAATTTCCCCCGTTCTGATCACTTTATCAGAACCCATCAAAATTTATATTATTATTATTTGTTAAACAGTCAAAATTTTGACTGCACGGCTTTCTAACTATCCACCCGACAAAAATGTGGCCATAGAACTCACAATTGCGTATCAAGACTTGATAAGAAAATTTTGCCATCCAAAGTCCAAAGTCCAAAGTCCAAAACCATCCTTTGACTAATTACTTTTAAGTATCATTATTCTTAACTTTTTAATTAAATAAACCCTGTGCCGTGCCCCATAAACAAAGCCACTCTTCCATGAGGGAAAGGTTACTTGTCTGTCTTTTCTTTCAAGCAGATATAGATGGTACCAAACGCATCACCACCAATGTGTTTCACTCCTCAGATAGGGGGCCGGCCCATCGTCTGAGTCAGCAATATGCTTAAATGGGGCCCATGCTAACTTGTACTTTCACCCCCTAACCGCATTGCTGCAGCCAAGATAAGGGGCAATTAAACACATGTTACGTGGAAGTAAGAGAGATTCCATCTACATTCAAGGTGAGAGCGATTTAGAATTATTCCACATCATACACATGATCAAAGATATATGTAGATAAGGATCACACATCACCCAAACTGCTGCTTTTAGTTTTCTCATGCATGAACGTAAACATTAAAAAAATAAAATAAAGTGATAATTAAGATATTCCATGCATGCATGCAAAAAACTCCAGAGTTGTAGGATGTTACACGTAACTACTACGTAAAGGGAAAGATGAGAGCTTGGAAAGTCATCTTCACTTTTGTAGTAATGGATGAGTTTGCCACATGTCATGTGGATTTTGGGTTCAAACTTATCCGGACTTTGGGTCGGTGATCAGGCCATGTATTATCCATAAGGGAAGAAAATAAACGAAAATTATGTCTTAAGCAATGCTTATCTTCATTCACAGGAAAATCAATTCATTTGCATCTATCATCCATGATAGAATTGATGATAATGATGAGGTAATGATTGGGTTTTGTTGGTCCATTTGAATCAATGAATTGAAAGGTCACCCATAATATGACATGCTGATATATATATGTTGCATTAATGCATTCCCATCATTCATTAGATGCCAGTATGCCACTATTTTATTGGCAATAATTTGTTAGGTATCTTTAAAAAAAAAAAATTTTAAAAAAAAACCTGGTAGGTAGATTGGCATCAACTTTGTCATCGTTGAAAAATTCTTTCATGCAAATAATATTTTACATGAAAATTTTATTTATAATAAAAACTTTTTTTTTTAAATTTACATTAATATAAATAATGAAAATTTTATTTTATAATAAAAAAAATTTCTGCTATTTTATAAGAAAACTGACACAACCTCAAGGAAAAAGAGAGTTTTTTCGTTTATTTGATTGGTTGTTAATAGGAAAAGTGAAGAAAATTTTTTCATATTTTCATTGGTCCAATAAGGGAAATGAATGAGAAATTTTAATATATATGATTTTTTACTACTTAAGCACACATCATAGGTGAGGATTATATTTTATAGTCATTACTACATTGGAGGAATATAACTAGCACCACAATTGCATATATGAAATTCTATGCTATCCCACAGAAAACGCTATATGGTTTATAAAGGGAGAGATTATTCCTGTAATAGCACAGGAGTCAATAGGTAGACATTTACAGGCATCCAACTAGACAGGCGGGGTATTCATTTCACCCCTATGATGTTCGGGTGTATAGGAATACATCGTCGAATAGGAATTTTTTTCCTATAAAAATATAAAAGAAAAAAAATTAGTTATCACCATGAAGGTAGAGAGGAAGAAGAACAGCTTTAGATTGTATTTAAATACATAAAAAAAAGAAGATGTCTTTGTTACCATGAAGAGAGAGAGAGAAGAGAGAGAGAGAGAGTTTCCACGATGTTGAACAACCTTAGGTGAAAGTGTCAACCCAACAAATTTAATGGAGAGTAATTAAAGACAATGACACACCATTTCAACGACAAAGATCAAATTTGTCAATCAGATGTCACTTTTTTTTTATTATTTATAATAACATTTTCTATTTCAAAGTTGCGTAAAGAATATTAAAGATGAATAGATATAAGATTTCATGTACATTAATTACTGTTTTATGATCATTTGTTTAAAGAAAGTGTTCATGTTGTCTTTATTTTATAATCTAATTAAGATTTGTTTCCATTATTTTACATGATTTTTGAGAGTAATACAGGCTGGTTGAGATTAATTGGTCCTTTTGAATCAGTCTCAATCAGTCTTAAAACTAAGTCTAGACTGAATATAAACCACTTGATTGAGACCAATTGACCCATAATGTAGATTAAAAGCATCAAACTATGGGTTTCGATTAATTTCATTCGCCTTTTTTCTTTTGATTTTTAGCTTATATTATCGGGGTCAGCTCAAACCTGAACCAAAATGAATCGGTCTTCAAAAACCAAAACGTAACCACTAAATTATTGGCCTAGTCGGTTCTAATTCCTTATCGGCCTCTTATCAGTTTATTATTGATTCAATCTCAGTTTTTCATACATAAAAAGAAATATAGTATTAAAAAAGATAAATTATTATTGTCACAAGAGTTTGTTATTTTTTTTAATCGTCACAAAACATGCATCTATATATTCTGCCACATGGGTTGATGAAGTATCTATTCTGACAATTCGATAGAGAGAATATAGTCTAGATTAGCCACATGTCTAATTTTAAACCTAATTCAATTAAATTCCCTTTTTATATCGGTATACATCCTACGTATGTTTATGCATATGTATCACTACACTAAACATTGCTACGCACTCTACCAATTCTAAATGATTTAGATTACAAAAACTATAAAAATGAATGACCATTTGTCTTGTGATTTTCAAAAACATCACCCGCCTTTATTATATGAATAACTACACAAAAGATATTTAAGATTTTATTGGTTATTCTTATTTTGGACCATTACATAGGTCTTATCAATTAGTTTCACTTTTTAATCAATTTCTAAAAATCAAAACAAATGTTGTATCGTCCAATCACTTTTGGTTTTTCGGACCTCCATTTTGACACCCCTACCCATGTAGTCCTAAAATTTGACACATGGTTAATCTAGATCATGTTCTGATCTGCAAATCTAACAAAAGATAAAAAGGTTCAATACCCTTTCTTCAACTTTCATTTAGGGCCACTATTCGAATGGGATAATATGACTTTTAATTGATTGTTACCCCAAGGGGTAGGTGATGTTTTTCAGTTGGTCGAAGGGGATGATGTTCGAATGATTGAGTTCAGTGGGTCGATCATGTTTTCCGGGAGTTCTAGGTTGCTGGTCCCAAGAGCTAGTGTTATTGGTGGGGGAAGAGGGTATGGTCGTGGTGCAGGTAGATGGTAACCCTCAAGTTATGGTGTTATGGGATCGAGAGGTTGTTTTACAACCTGCTAATGGGGCTTCAATGAGTGTGCCTCAGCACGCTGTGCCAACAGGGCAGTTTAATTTTTTCGTAGACCAATTGTTGTTATCTCAGTTGCATGATGGAGGAGTGAACCAACCAGCCTTGCGCTTTGCTACGGGTTCATCTGGTGCAGAAAGAGAAAGATCTGATCGGCGAGTTAGATTTGAGGGGACATGCCAGCATCCAGTGGAGGTACTTCGCCCATGGCTGGAGGAGTTCTAGCGACTGTGCAGGGGGGTGCAGCCTCTACTGGAGGAGGGCAGACGGCGGTTGCTAGAGGTCCGGTGGGTGAGGTAATCTCGGGTCTGACAAGGATAGATCTTGGAAGATTTCTGGGATTTCCATCTTGGGATCAGTCTATTCCTACTTGAGGAAATAACGTAGATTATGTCCAATCTATTGATGGTGAGGCAATCTTTGGAAATTCGAATGTGAGGGGAGCTCGAATGCCTTCCAAGAAAAAACGAAGATGGGTTAACAAAGATAAGGGTACGGGCCAACCTCAGTCCGGTGGTTCTGAGCAGGGCCTGCTCCAGGGGTTGGCTCTAATCTTGGTTCTGGTTCAGAAAGGTCCAATATAGATAGGGTGCCTAATGGCTCAGCATGTGTTTCTCGAACTTTTGCATCAGTGCTTTCTGGACTGCCTGACTTTACTTCTATTCCTGATCCTGTTGTGGAAGGAGGAATTAACAGGGTAGTCATTCCTCAAGAGGTTTATGAGAGACAAATTGAGAAGTTCAAACTGGCCTTAATAGGGAGAGTTTTCACAAAGGGGATTACTCTAAGAGATATGTCTCGATCCTTGGCTGAGCAGTGGGGAAGTGCAAATAGATTTGAAATCACATCTCTAGGTAAATGCTACTTTGTGTTTAGATTTTTCACAAAGGAATCTATGCTTGCAGTTTGGAAGAGAGGTGTGACGAGGATCAATGGACAGCCATTACGTCTTCAAAATTGGGAACCTGGGTTTGATGTAAATAAAGTTCAACCTCCTCAACATGGCCAATGGGTTCGTCTCCCAGGTTTTAGGTTGGAATTGTGGGAGGATGATATAATTTTTTTCAATAGGGAAAGCTTTGGGAAAGCCACTCAGTATTGATTGTCACACCCAAAATAAATCTTTTGGGAGATATGCCAGATTCTCGGTCCTCATGGAGTCTGGAAAATCATGAGTTCATGAATTGATGATTGATTGTATTCATAATGGGAATCATTGTTTTTTTAAACAATTGATTGAGTATGAGGAACCTCGGGTTCAATGTAGAGTATGTGGGGTATTTGGTCATAGTTCTAAAGACTGTAAGACCTGAAGGTCAATGTGGCTGCGGAGCATCATTCTGGTGGGGGTGGTTTAGATCTGAATGTTGATTCTAATATTTTAAATCAAAATTCTGGAGTTCCACGTGCTGACTTTGGACGGTGGGCTGATGTTGTAGAAGGTGCTTCTGATAATGAAGAAGATGACATTATAAGGACCAGGATCTGAATGTCAATGCAGATAGGACTTCTAACTCTGCGAGTTTGCCTATTGAAGCGGATGGGACTCTAGTGCATGTTTGTTAGGACGTTGCTTTGAATGCTGTGCAAGATCAGTTTGGTTTGGATGGTGAGGGATTGGCAGTCACGATGATCTCTGATCAGGCTAATGCTGCGGTATCAACAATTTCTCGTAGGAGGGTGTAGAGGTAATTTTTGAAGATGTGATGGCTGTAGATGCATCTTTGGCTGGGCATGGGGGATCCTTTACTAAAGTAGGAAAAAGACCGAATGGTAAGCTCCCTGGTAGGGGTAATAAACAATTGGATCATGTGAGCACTTCTAACACTCGGAGGACTCGTATGGAGACCTTACTCCAAAGAGGTAATAAATGAAATGCCTTTATTGGAATATTAGGGGTGTCTCGAGCCCCAAATCGAGACGGTTTCTGAGAAGGTTGGTGCATGAGTTTAAACCTGACATCTTTTGTTTAGGTGAGCCAATGATGGATCCTAAAAAATTTTCAAGGAATTTTGTGGATTGGCTAGGGTATGATATTGATTTTGTGATTAATGACAGACCTGGTAAGGTTCCCAATCTGTGGGTGTTTTGGAAGAGGGAGATTTCAAAACCTTATGTGCTCCTTAGTACAGATCAACAGATATCAATGACTTTTTTGATGGATGGTAGGCAGCATTTGTTTTCTTTCATGCATGCTAATATCAGGAAAATTTCGTGTAGAGCTCTTTATGGGCGGATTTGGTGGCTCTTGGTACTCTAAATCTCCCTTGGCTTCTTATGGGTGATTTTAATGTTTGTAGATTTGCCCATGAAAAATTTGGGCCTGGTCAATTTTCTACTTCCTCTGCAGGTGAATTTGAGGCTTTTATTGATGCTTCTGAGCTGGTTCAAATACCTTATTCTGAGCCGAAGTTTACATGGTCAAATAACAGAGTGGTGGGGAGGGTTTCTACTGTGTTGAACAAAAGCTTTGGTAATGCAATCTGGTATTCCATTTATGCTCAGTCTTATTAGAAGGTGTTGAATCGTTCAGGATCTGATCATGCGCCTATTTTAGTTGGGTGTTCCTCTCTATCTAAGCCCTCAAATGCCCCTTCCCGTATTCAGCGATTCTGGATGGATCATCCTGGGTTCAAGGAAGTGATCCAAGAGGTATGGAAAGTGCCTCTTTGGGGCAATCCTTTTTATGTGTTGACGGCTAAATTGAAGAATCTGAAGAGAAGGCTTCGGCAGTGGTCCAAGGAGGTATTTCATGAAAAAGAAGTTCTCTCTTCTAGAGTTTGCCTCGAAGATGTGCAGGAAACTTTGGAAGTGGTAGGTTGCAATGATATGCTTCGTGATATGGAATCTGAGGCCTTGAAGAATTATGATGATGTATGCTCTTTGCATGAAAATCTTTGGGCGGAGAAAGGAAGAGTGAAGTGGTTGAAATGTGGTGACCCAAATTCCTCTTTATTCCATGCATATGCTAGAGCAAGGAGGAATAAAAGCCTGATTCGTGAGATCCATAAGGAAGATGGCACGGTTTTGGACTCTCAGGGAGATATTGCTGAGTATATAGTTCAGTATTATGAGAAGTTTCATAAAAGTGTTCGGGGTCATCCTCACCCTGAATGTCTCTCTGTAATTCCCTCATTAATTTCTGATGAGGAAAATAATGTTCTTGATAGGATTCCTTCTGATGAGGAAATTTGAGCAGTAGTGTTTGCTACGAATTCTGACAGTTCTCCTGGTCCGGAAGGGTTCCCAGGTAAGTTCTACTGTGTGTGTTGGAGTATAGTAGGGATGGAGGTTTGTCATGCTATAAAATCATTCTTTCACTCTAGTAAACTGATGAAGGCAGTTAATTGCAATTACATTACACTCATTCCAAAGAAGGATGGTGCAGTAAAGTTTCTAATTTCCGTCCCATCTGTGTGGGGAATTTTTTGTATAAAATAATTCCCAGAATTTTGGCTTCGAGGTTGGGATTGTTTATGAATAAATTAATTTCTGAAGAACAAGGTGCTTTCATAAAAGGAATAATCATTCATGAAAATGTTGGTTTGACTTCTGAACTGGTGACGTTGATGCATAGAAAGACTAAGAAAGGAAATATAACTCTCAAGCTTGATATTCAAAAGGCATATGATACCCTCGAGTGGGGTTTTTTGGTGGATGTTCTTCTTAAATTTGGCTTCTCTCAAACTTTTGTTGATAGGGTGCAATCTCTTCTCCAATCAGCTCGCCTTTCTGTCATGGTGAATGGAGGGCCTATGGGTTTTTTTTACAGTTGAGCATGGTCTTCAACAAGGAGATCCTCTATCTCCTCTTTTATTTGTGCTTGTAGAGGAAGTCTTTTGTAGGGGGGTAAAGGAGTTAGTGGCTCTAGGTACCATTGAACCTATGTTTAAAGGTAGGTCTATGGTTTCTCCCTCTCATCTCATTTATGCTGATGATATTGTTATTTTTATGAAGGCAAAGTTGAGTGGTTGTAGAGGGTTGAAGAATATCTTATCCATCTATGATGAATATGGTGGACAGAGGGTCAACTCCTCTAAGAGTAAAATTTATTTCTCTGTAGATGTTAGTGGTAGCATGAGACAAAGCATGTTGAATCGCCTAAACTTCTCTCAAGGTTCTTTCAAACAAACTACTGGGGGTTCCTTTGTTTCATGGTAGATGTCGTAGTGAGTACTTTAATCCTTTGTTGGATAGGTTCAAGAAGAGATTTATGACATGGAAGGGTAGGTTGCTATCTTATGCTAATCGGGTGGAATTGGTCAAATCTGTTCTTAGCAGTGCCTTTATTCACTCCTTCTCTGTGTATAAATGACCGAGAGCCCTGATAAAAACAGTTGAAGGGTGGATGAGGAATTTTATCTGAACTGGTGATCCAAATAAAAGAAGGTCAGTAGTTGTTAAATGGGATGACATGTGTGCCCCTAAGAAGGAGGGTGGATTAGGGCTACGTCGGCTATGTAATGTTAACAATGCTCTATCATGTAAGTTAGCTTGGAGAATGAAGTCTGAAAATACTCTTTTTGCTAGGTTTATGCGTGGCCATTACCTTTCAAAAGAGGGTCTCCCTCGAAGACATCATTGTCCTTCTCCAGTGTGTTGAAGCATTCATTTTGTTTGGGATTGGACATCGAAGCATACTCGATGGATAATAGTAACCAATTAGGTTTACGACGAAACCTAGAAATCGATCATCTATTTGATTGTATCGAAAGGCCCAATGAATTGGGATTTCCCTATTAGGGGATGGAACAAAGATTCATTTATGGAATGAAAAGTGGCTTGGCAATTTCTCTTTGACAGAGGAGTTGGGAGTTGATATGGAGATGGGAAAAGGAATGGATTGTACCCTTGGTCGTTTTACCAGGAATGGAGAATGGAGATGGCCTGTGGTTCAATCCCTTATATTGAGGCAATTATTTGCATCTGCTAGTGAAATTACATTGGTGGAAGGAGCTTTAGATCGCATAATATGGACTGGTGAAAATTCTGGTGCTTTTATAGTTAAATCGACATGGGAGATGATTCGGTCTCAGAAACAGAAGAAAAGCTGGTATGGGTTAGTTTGGAATGATTCTCTCATTCCTAGCTTGTCTTGTATGCTCTGGAGATGGTGTTTAAATAAACTCCCAACAGATGTTTTAGTTCAGAAAAAAGGTGTGTTTATGCCTTCTCGCTGTTATCTGTGTCTTTCAGATGAGGAAACTACATATCACATTTTTTGTAGGTGTAATGTAGCAGTTGAGATTTGGCGTATAATTGGTGTATGGTTTGGAGTTTCTATGTTGTTCTTTATTTCATGCTTTGATCTCATTTTGTGGTAGAGGCAGAAATGTAATGTTGTGTCGCATAGGTATATCTGGAATGGTTTTCTTGCAGTGGGTGTTCATGCTCTTTGGCATGCCAGAAATGATTCCCTACATAGGAACATTCGTGCAAGACCAGATAATTTAAAAGTATGGATTAGAAGAAGCTGCAGGGATCTTTCGACTAGGCATCCTTGTTTGATCAAGTCAATGGAGGATCTGCGTGTTGCTCATGTTTTGGCTTTAATGACATGCTCAACATCATCAAGGCCGCTGTTGGAACTTTTCTAGTCTCCTCCTATGGTGGGTTGGTGTAAAGTTAACACCAATGGGTGTAGTTTTGGCAACCCAGGTGAGGCTGGGGTGGGAAGAGTTGTTCGGACTCACAGAGGTGAGGTGGTGTTTGCGTCTGTTGAAATGCTTGGGATTGCAACTAATTACTATGCCGAGTTAAAGGTTGTTCATGTTGGTTTGAAGGCTGCCAAACGGTTAGGATATCAGCATATATGGCTGGAATCAGATTTCAAATCAGTGGTTGATGCTTGTATATCTTCCTCTCTCCCTTGGGTTTGGAAACAATCTTGGAGTGCATTGAAGGCTCAATTGATGACATGTTGTGTTAGGTATACACACTGTTTTCGTGAGACTAATGTTGTAGCGGATAAGCTTGCTAGAAAAGCAGCTTCTGAGAGGCATTCATATGTTTGGTCTCACTGTCCAAACGAGGTTGCTAGGGAAGTCATATGGGATGCTTCCCATAGGCCAAGATATAGGTTCAATTAATTTTTTTGGATCTATTGCCCGGGGTGGCCTTGGCTGATGGCAATGCCGAAAGTAGGGGTTTATCACTCTATTGGGGCCTTGTTTTCTGTTTGCTTTTCTTTAATATATTATTTTAGATCTTTAGCAAAAAAAAAAAAAACTTGGGGCCTTGTTTTCTGTTTGTTTTTCTTTAATATATTATTTTGGATCTTTAGCAAAAAAAAAAAACTTTCATTTCATTCATTGATTGATTTATAATTAAGATATACCTATCACTATCTCACATTAAGCTAGGAAACTCATAACTGATTTTTTTTTTTTTTTTCTGGATTAACACACAAAAAAAAAGAGAGGATAATATTACGTAGAGAACAGGCTAAGACGGAAAGAGAGCCAAAAACAGATCTAGACTCTCCCACTTACTCCAAGGGGCCTCTGAACAGATAGGATCTAGAGATAAGGAAGATGATGTAGAGGGAGTAGTTTGGCAGGCGACCTATTGTTCTTTTATCCTCTTGAATTTATAGAGTAAAACATTGATTTCTCAATAAGATCCATTGTTGATTGCATGATGGAGTAAGACATTGATATCTCAATAAGATCCATTATTGATTTCATAATGAACTCCATTGAAAAACCTTGGCACATGGGTAAATGAGGTGCAGCAGGTATTCTACCTAATAAGCTCTGGTGCTTGTGATAGATATTTTATTATGTAGAAACTAACTTATCAAGAATCAAGATAACTATTTTGTGACCAGGCATGATAGCATTCAGATCTCCTTCCTATTAAGGATTAGTATTGCTTAAAAATAATATTTGATCTATAATCCATAGTGTCCATTACAATATTGATTCATCTCGTTTTAAACCTTCTAAATCGGGGTGTAAATCCAAACTGATTAAAACCAATCCGTCCAACATCTCCAACAGAATCCATCATTCTACAGTTATATCGTCTATAACTATCATCACTTACAAACAGCCACTAGCATTTGCATGACAAGAATAAGAACACAAGCTCTTTTCGCATTCCATTTTTGTCATGCCAATTACAATCTCTGTAAAATATAAATAAAGCACTAAAAAAGATAAATTGAAAAAAAAATTATAAGTGACAAAAATTATTTTAGCAACCATTTTCTCATTCTCATAAAACACATCGAGAAGGAAAGAAAAATTAACCCTTTCTCTAGTTTTCTCCAAATGAAGGAGAGACTCTGTAGTGCCGTCTACATCTGGCAGTTGAACTTATCACACCTTTCAAATCCCAGTGTCATCATAAGTAGGGAAGAAACTTTTAGTTATAACGACCCAGTGTTTTGGTAAATTGAATGATTACATTATAATTATTTTAGGGGAAAAGAAGTTGTCTCCTCTACTTTATTATGCCTGAAGTACAAATGTCTTCAAAAGTTTTTAGAAAAAACAAATGATTCCTTTATAAATAAAAATACAAATAAACTCACGTCATTAGGAATATAGCATTAGAAACGACATCGAGAGGCATTATTTTTTTTAATGACTAAATTAACACTTTAGAAAGTTAAACTATCTATTTTACCCTTATTCAAATAGGGTTTCTATTGGATGAAATTATCTGGAGTAGATTTAGATGTTAATAGGCGTGCAACACCCAAATCCTCAAAATGCGGAGAACACCCGTAAAGGCGGAGATGGATGACGAAGCGTTGAAGAGTCGGTTAGCAGTCGAACTCCCCATGGCCTCTTGGCACTGTGACCTCCATCAACAATCACAGCCATCTCCTATCCTCGCCACCCAGTGAAATAGAAACCTCATTGTCACCATCGGAAGAACTTTGACCATGACCGTTCTCCCGAGAGTCCCCATCATCACTGCCACTCCCCTCTCCCCCTTCTCCACTCCGCTATTAGAGCCTTTGATCCCGATATGTAGAACTTCCTATGATCAAGAATTCCAAACCCTAAACTAAATATTAAAAAAAGAGGAAAAAATGATAAGTAGATGGTGTTCAGGAATTGGCATATGCTTTCACATGGCCAACTATGGATATTGGAGAAACTTGCAAGGAATATTGAAAATAGTCCCACATTGCTAATGAGATTGGAATCTTGTGATCTTATATATGGAGAGTCCTTCTACTTACTAGTTCGAACTTTTGAGTTGGAAACTTGACATGGTATTAGAACTCTAGGTTCCCTCTCATATTAACTCTAAAAAGAAGGCTAAGTCCCCGAAAGAGGGACACCAGATGTACAAAAGAGGGACTATGGTCACCTATAGAGAGACAATCACCCAAAAGAGGGACTATATGTCACACAAAAAGAGGGACCAGTCACCTAAAAGAGGGAGGATCACCCAAAAAGAGGGATTATATGTCACAAAAAAAGAGGGACCAGTCACCTGAAAAGTGTCATTTAATAAACCACCTAACGGTCGGGTTACATGTGAGGGGGAGTATTGGGAATAGTATCACATTGCTAATGAGATTGGAATCTTGTGATCTTATATATGGAGAGTCCCTCCACTTACTAGTTCGAACTTTTGAGGTGCAAACTTGACAAGGAAGACAAATTAAGTTATGATAGAGAGTTCAAAAAAAAAGCTGATTCCTTTTGCTTGCCTTTCTCAGTCAAAATCGATGATTTAAAGATCGAAGAAAATATAGAGAGCAGAAGGAACTCTATAACTGCAACTACAAACACTAGTGAGATTAGAAACGACGATCTCGGTCCCAATATAATGGTTATTACATGAAATGAAAGGATGGAATGGAGTTTGTTCACCATCCTCATCCTCATCCACATTATTCATTTATTCTTCTTCCTCTCTCTTCCCTTATTTTTAAAGTTGTAGTAATGACGGTACCCTTAGAGGCAGTGGCAACGCATGAGGTTTCAGCAAGAGAGAGGGGACCGACGCAGCGGTGGGTTGCACAGTGGAGTCAAGAGGAGAGATTGGGTGCTATTTTTTGGATTTGTTTGGATGTAGCATGTACTACAAAATATAAATTAACCTCTTTTGATTTTAGCATTCAAGGTAGAATTGTCTACAAAAAAATTCATTTTAACATCGTTAAAAATAGGGGATACGTCTTTTCCAAAAACTTTTGGAGCATTTGTCATTTAGGCATAGTACAAGGGAGGCAACCGTCTCTTTCCCATTATTTAATTTTTCCGAACCTCATATTCTTTTTTTTTTTTTTTTAGTAGAGCTGAAATTATTCATTAAGTCGTAACGTGTTCATAGGTTGATGAACACACGTCATATAGTCATAGAGTACATTTTGGCCAAATTGATAGGTATGACTTAGACAAGACTTACGAAACTAGAGAATTAGCTATGTTGTTAATCTCCTTAAGAATAAATCTAAAACAGCAAGATATGAAGTATGTAAACAAAGGTTGAATATCATGAACTAGCAATTAAACATTTAAGGGCCAGACCCCATATTCACAAATTGGACAAAATGATTCGGCCTCAAACCATTACTTCTTCCCCCGATAAATGTAGCCTTTTTCTTGGTCCATTCCATCTCTCTCCTCTCTTCGTTATTTAATATTAATTTGAAGTAGAAATACATCATTAATTGATCTGGAGATGTAAAAGATAGTCGAAAATCATGATTCGATTTGGATCCGTTTAAGGGAATTTGAAACAAACAATTGGATTCAAACAAACAATCAGAATCAAATGCAAATTCAGATATAATCTGTTCCGTCTAGTCATTTAGGTATCCGCAAACAATGTAGACTCACAAGTAAAATGACAAATTATGATAAAAGTAGAGAATAAAATTATAATTTCTTTAATGTTTTTTTATGTTATTATAATATATATTTAAAAAATGATTATAATATATATTTAAAAAATGATGTAATATGTGGAATTTAACTGATTTGCATTGACCTTGAAAATTGGAACCACCCCACTTGATTTCGTTCAACTACCCCTTACTTCTTACCAAAAAGAACTACCCCTTACTCAAAATAAGCCCTTCAAAAAGGCAGAACCCTTCTCAGGTTTTGGACTTTTTTAGTGCTGATGAAACAGATTTACCCCATTTAATTTTAAAGCAGCCCACCATCTACCACCAACTCCCCCCTCTCTGCCCAACTCTATCTTTTCACTTTTTAGTTAAGCTTCCAACTTCTATCATTCCCTTTTTTATTTTATTTTATTTTTTAGGTTCCTGAATACCTGATTCGTTTAGACTTTTGAAACATTGGTTTCTCAGGATTGAAATTTTTCGGCAATGTAATAATCAGGTAACCAGTCTGTGGACTCTGTACCTGGACTCTATACCTGCTAATGCCTCATAGTTAGTCAAATTAATCTGAACTGGCTTGGCAGGTAATATAAGACCCATAAAATATTAAGTAAATGTAATCAGGATATGTTGACTGGTAACTATAATTTTGTCATTTAAAAATAAAAAAAATAAAAAAATTGGGTTTCAGAAAAATACTAACAAAATTTATGAATAATCAACTCAACTCCACAGCCATATCCCAATTCAATGTTGTAGGCACCAAAGTTGGGATAAGGCTTACTATAATTCTGAATATGCTTACGATAATTTTGTCATTATTGAAAAAAAAAATTAGAATTTGCTGAGTATATAAAATTATATATTCTGAGTAGGCACCATTATTTACTAAAAAAATGATGAAAATTCGGAGAAATATTATGGAAGTTCATAAATAATCAGATATTGTTTCATATATTTAAAAGAGATACGTCCCTTCCAAATATCCAATGCCGCATTTCTTGTTTTATCAGGGGTGGTGGGCCGACCCAGCATTTCAATAAAACCAAAGTAGGGTGTTTGGTTTGGCCCAAGCAAGAAATCACTACAGTTCTTCAGTATTTGGTTTGTGTTCTTAGAGCCCAAAAATCTGAAATCGGATCGTACCAATTAATAAGCGTAAATTAAATTGAACCAATAAGGCCGAAATTGAACCAGTTTGATAATGACCCGATAAGAGTCCATTTGAGCCAATATTTTATAAATATAAATGTAGGAAACCAACATCAAAACCATAACAGCCTGATAATAGCCTAATAGAGCCCATTAATACATAGAGTAAACAAAAATTGAACCAATAGCGGGTTGATAAGAGTCTATTAAGCCAGTCTAATAACAAACTAACACCAGACTGACCAGTTAACTAATGTATACAATGCAGCCCACCTCAGTCCAAATCTCTTGGACATGATTGGGGCTGCCCCTAAAAAACTCAAGATTGACTTGACCTGGATTGAAACTGGCCGTTAACACACCAATGGTGCAGCTTCATAGTATAAAGCACCACATTGAACATTCAATAATGAGAGGGATGAACAATTAGAACTACAAGACTCTAGATCCAGTATTCATAATACTATCCTAAACTCTGATTTTTTTTTCTCACAGTGAACTAGATTGGTTTATCTCAAACCCATGACGAATCAGATCAAAACGGTCATACAAGTAATGCAAACTTCCACTAGTCAACTCCCAATAATTATTTAAACTCACACAAAGACGACATCCCACCCTTACATCCATACCCAAACCCTAAAGTATGAATCAATAACAATAAAGAAACTCAAAGAAGAATCACTTATTGAGTCCAGCAAAGTGAATATGGATATGTATGTTAGAAATTATTGCACTTAGGGTTTCAATCAAACTCATTCCAATCTCATACAGTTGTCCTAGAACACAATAAAAAAGTCATTAACTATGAATCATAAAAACATACCTGTTTGAAGAGATCGATTCCGATAAGCTCCAAGATGCTTCAAGCTTTGATCAAAATCCTTCGGCTACAGTCTTCCACAGCCTCCAGAGGATATCCTGACGTCTCTTGCTAATGGGTGTAGAGAGAACTGATTAACTTTAGCGGTGGGGACTCTAACCCAGTATTTATAGAATACTGTTGTAACCCTAAAACCCTTCCAACAATTGAATTAGGGTTACCAAACCTATCTCATTCCATGTGACGAACCAAACCAAATCGATTTTACTGTGTTCATTGGACTCTCACTGAATTGACTAGTTTAGGTAATTAATTAAGCTCACATAAATCTAACAATCTCTCACTTGGGCTATATTAATTACAAAACTATCGTCAACCAGTATGGCCACAAAATTCAATACACTAAATCGTCACTAACTTTGAAACATCCATTAAGCTTTTCAATGTAAGCAACAACGAATAATACACCTCAATATATGATGTATAAACTTCTGTCAGTCACAACAGATGTCTACTCAATACACGAATCACCTGAGATAATGCATGAAAGTAAACTCCCATGCGAATCCAAACTTGATAGAAGAACCTTAATCAAAGTGTCCTAAAACCTTTATGGACAACTAAAACATGGTATTTAAATAATTCAGAAATATAATATCATACCTTGACTAGACACCACCTTTATTCTTTGATATTATCCTTTCATGGCAAATCCCTTCTAGCTTGGATTAATACCACACTTTGACTTACAGTCATTATTTGTATGACTGAATACCGCATCTTATCTTGGCTGAATACTACCTTATATATCTGGTTGAATACTGTCTTGTTCGTCCTTTGGCTAAATACTGCCTAGTATCCGGTTAAATACTGAATGATTTATCTTTGGTTAAATACAGCCTAATTTATCTTTGACATGTCAGACACATAACTATGTATACAAAATAGCAATAACGCAAATACTAATGGAAGCAAAACCATAGTTATAAAAATTGTGCCCATTAAACCATGAACAATATAATTAAACACAGTAAGCAATGTGAAAATACAAGTATAAACATAAAGAGTCTCCCACTGATTAATCATATCTAGAGATTCTCATTTATTCTTAGATTTTTGGCCACTTAAGCCTCTGATAAAATTAATTTTCTCCAACCATTCTTATATTGAACGTACCGTCCCTTGAAGACTCCTACTGATAAAATCTTCGTCAAAGAATCTACAATGATATAAAATCTTTTGACCTTTTCCATACTTGAAGAGATTCAATCTCTATTATGCTATGAAATACCATATCTCTTATTATTCTTTGAGAAGAACAGAGCTAAACCGCTGAAACAATATATCTCAATAGTCTAGTAGTAAAGTCTACAACCTCTAAATCATAAAATAAACTCATACACTAGATACCTTATTTGTTATTTTCACATTGAGTTATAAAATCCTACCACCATAATAATAAATCTTGAGTTTGGTTTCTATCATCAATACAAACATTAAAATTACATCAAAATAGTCTAAAGTGTCACTACTTTCATAAATGAACATGCAATCCTTGGTCTTTTGCATATACCGTATGACCTTCTTTTTTTCCGTTGTCCAGTAAGCTATACCAGCATCCAACTGAAAATATCCCATAACACTCATTGAAAATACTACATAAAATAATTACAACCTTGAGCATATATCAAGCTTTCAATTGCATTGCAGATGTTCACACTCAATATCATTTTTTGTACACAATTCTGTTAATTTACCTCCTTTATCGATTTAAGCATTCGTAACTTAATGGTTATACATGTATATTCGAAAATAAGAACAATGTTTACACTTTGAGACAAATTCAGAATTTTAATTTTCTTGTCATGAGAAAACTCAATGTTAAATACAATGGTACTTATTCATACATTCTTCATCTCGAAGTTATCAAACAGTGAAATTTTAGTTTCAACTAGTAAACCATGTCACTACAAGCTAGTGATTAACCATCAACATACATGATTAGGAAGTGAATTTACTTCCACTGACCTATAGATATATACAATGGTCAATGACAATCTCAATAAAATTAAAAAAAGATACAATCCTGTCAAACTTCAAATACCATTATTCGGATACCTGTTTAATCCATAGATTGACTTTATAAATCTACAAAACATATCTTTTTTTACCTTTACCACAAAACCTTATGATTAAGGCATATAAATATCTTCTTCTAGATTTTTTTTTTATCAAAACGATCTTTAGATATATCTGATGCAACTCCAAAATAAAATACGCAACTAAGACCTCAAAAATTTGAAGTTCTCTTTCTCTTCTCTTTGTGTGATTCTACTTCACTACAAGTCTTACTTTGTAACACTTAATTTTTTCATTGGAATCACATATTTTCTTGTATATCCATTTTGAACCTATGAGTACACCATTTATCGATGAAAGCATAAAATTTCAAGTCTCGTTATTGTTTATAGACAACAATATATTTTTTATGGCCATTAATCATTCAAGAGTAATTTTATTATTGACAACTTACTCAAAATCATTGGGATCTTCATTATTTTTAACACCAAAAGATCTATTTTGAAGTACAATATGTGATTGGATGAAGTCATAGATCTACACGGTCTAGTATATCTCTTCATTGTCTCATCTGGCTCTGCTATTTATGGCTGAAGCATCAATTTTAATGAATATTTCTATAATCATTTCATTACACTCTGATAACAATTCTGTTATTTCAACTGGTGGCTTCATACCTAATTCCATATGGTCTCATCAAACTTCAAGTTTTTTGGATCTATTTTGACATCCCATAAAATGATAACTCAATGTCTAAAATAATCACTCTCTCACGAATATTATGAAATCATGTCAGCTCTACAGTTTCAAATAAGAAGATAACTTAAACTGGAACTGACTAACTAGGCACTTTATTAATAATATAGACTGTAATATTAATTATTTTCTTACAGGATCAAATACATTCTTAGACTCTTACAAACATTTGCTCAAATTTATTAAGGAATAGACCAGTATCACATGATCTCCTAAAATTCTCTCATTCAGATCCAATAGTTTCAATTTCTTTAATAAAAAAATTTTCATCTTAATTTTCATTATTTAGAAAAACACCCATGAAATAAACTATAACAAGGAGTCCTAGATGAAATCTCGATGTCTATCAAGTCTAATAAATCCTTGTTGTGAATAACCTTCATTTACCTTAATCTTGTCATTTTCTCCTTTAATTGATTCTCATATATATTCTTTACAATCTTTCTTTGGACAATAGTTCTAAACCCTTATGACTAGGATGAAAGATAACAATATATAGTTTAACTTCTAAAGATAGATAATCTAAAAAGAATAAATTAAAGATTTTTGTACTCCTATGGGTTCAGACTACGATTAATGCTTAAGTATCCAATCTACTGCACCGTCTTGCTCAGAAGTTTTATAATATTTATTCCTTCTTTACTTAAGCTTGTCTAGCTTTACAACATTTCTTCACATGTCACTTCTAAGTCACACTATAAGAATTTCATTCTACTTAAATTCATTTTATCTTACAGTTCCTTAATGTTCAATTCTTTGTCATACAATTTCTAACTATTTCATAGAAAAATATTTTTCTTTCTGTGGGTTTCTCTATCCCTTTCGTAAATTACCTTTGCCTGAGTATGTATTATGCACTATGACATTGACATTCATATTTTTCTCTTTTATTTAAACTTTTATCCCTTTCACTTTAGGGTTCACTATATTTTTGAGTATTGTATGTCACCCAAATCTGATTATACAATTCTTGTGAGAAAGTGAAAAGTCTAAAATATCACCTACAAAGGTTTTAATGAACCTACAAATATTTACTTATCATTGAGCTTATCATTAATAATTAACAGCTCTATCTTATACTTTCTCACACTCTCAATACCACATATTATCATCAAAAACTGGTACTGATGGACTTGAGTACTAAAACATCTCTCCATCCCCTATTAAAATATCAAATAATTTTTTAGATTTTATAGGGAATATTCTTTTTCAATGTTCCTCATTTGAACATTGTTTTACTTGATCTTAGGGACTGAACACCCTAAGAACCAGAATACAATTTTCTGTTGAGTATATCTAGGTTAAACAGTCTTAGACTAGTTTTTAATTTTCATGTCAATTCATAGAACTGACTGTCAAAGACAGACATCTTGAAGTATTTAATCATTACATGTCCACAACTATATTACAATGTAAATAATTGTAAGTTTACAATTAATACCAAATAAAATTAGCTAGCACGAATATATATAAATAACATATGCAAACTAATTTAAATCTTTGAAAAGTCAATCGAACTATACACACATCCTTTGAGACAATATATGCACTGGTCCTCTCGATAGATATGCAATAATTGCGTAGGGATAATGACTGTCGAAAATCTCACCACATTTGGGTGGATGAAACCCCTAAAGTCAAGATCCTCCAACCATATGTATGAGTTCTTTTATATTCTTTGATAATGTCACATTTGGATAGACAGTGTCATTCTTTATAATCTTAAACAACGCTACCTTTGGGTGGACAGTGTCATTCTTTGCTGTATCCATAAAAGTAGGAGTTTATGTTAGTGTCACTTTTGGATGAACACTGTACTTCCTTCTTGTAGTTTGTAAATACACAAATATTGGATTGAGTATATTATAATAGAATCAGGTGTACCACTTTGGTGGTCACCATAAAATCCATACACAATAGCTAAACCCTAATTTAAATAAACTTGGATAATATCACATTTGGATGAACACTATGACTCTGAAGCATTTACAAACATAGATCTTTGAATTTGAACAAATTATAATGAAACAAGGTTGCCACTTTGGTGGTGACACCAAGTTCCACCATGATATGAATAAATCCCAACCTGCAGCTCATGTGAGATATCATGATTGCTTTATTAACACAACTAAACAGGTCTAAATATTCATATAACCATGCACCATAACTCAACAATCAATTTGGTACAATAACTTTAAGAAAAATCAATAAAAAAACATTACAAACTGAGTTTACATAGGGCATTTTCCATCACAATATGCTTCTCAATGTATCTAAATGTACCAAAATATATACCAGATTGAAGAGCATAAAAAATGAAGTCCAACGGAATAAACCGCAGGTCAATCCGACCTTCTTAGCTCCTAAAATCATTGTTTAATGTCATTTTGTCAAGAGCAGAAACAAACAGGCCAATATAAGCCTTACAGGGTTGGTCTAGGTCAATTCGGTCTGCTTGGTCTGCCCAAGATCTGCTTGGTTCGGTTTGAACCAAACTGAATATTTTAGTTTCTTTTTTTTTTTTTACTTTTGAATTATCTTGGTCCAGACCGAACCAAACAGTCTGATGCAAAATCGAACCACTGTCTAACCAGACGATTCAACCACCGGCTCACATGGTCCAACCAAACGGGTTTTCAGGTAAATAAACAAGTTTTAGGGTCGAGATACTCGGGTCAGTTATCGGGCTTACAGGTCGGGCCCCGGGTCACAGGTGCAAGTCCACACCTGTGCAAGCTATCTGGTCTTGGGCCTGGGCCTTGGCTGACCTGGCTTGGCCAAGCTGGGCTGGCTCGGTTTAGCCGGCCAAGGCTGCCTTTGGCTTGGCTTGGCCTGGGTAGATGTCACACGCCAATTCTGTACTATTCAGAATGGTGTGATGAATCGCTAATTAACCAACGGTTCAATCAGGATCTCGAATAGGCTGTGTCCATTTGCTTAAACCATACACATCCACAACAATAATCAGAGTTACATAATAGCGGAAGTCTTTATACTAATGAACTGAGAGTCTAACAATTATAAAATAATAAATTATCCAATTATTCTCCATTAACTAAGAGATAAAATAATTTAAAATATTCAATTACATTTCCAAATAAAATCTAAAAGAATGAATCAAATCGAAGACGCATGAGTTGCACTCGCATGACGAATCATGCGACTCCACCATAACTTCAGCGTCCATCGCCGTCGCATGTCCATACATAGGAGCATTCATATAGTCTTCAACCGTGGTACCTGCATCATCAACTAAAAATATTCGATGTCGAAAGGGTGAGCACACATCACGGCTCAGTGAGCAAACAAAATAATGCAACAAACATATGCATGTATACAATTCATATATTTGGTTTGGTTCATAAGTTTGCAATGTGCTATAGAAAGGATAGGTGGCCGCCACACCTTTATACACGAATGTGTGGAAACGTCCAACGGATCAAACACCATTGTCGCCCCCACATGCATCCACCATGAAATAGAGATAGAGCTAAAGTGTAAGACCCGTATCAAACTAACCCGGTCTTACCACCTTGAACCAGGTCTATCCATCATGGTCGAACTAAACGGATCAAGTGCGTGAAGGAGATCACGATCCCAGGTATTAAACTGACCCAAAAACACTAAAAATAGGGGGAAGGTCGCATACCCAGCATGGGAGGGTCGGACCCCCCCCAAGTATAAAAGTCAGACCCCCAGTTTTATATCGGGGGTCGGACATTTTAAGAACCAGGGGTCGACGGGATCTCCGACCCCCTATCGACCCCCGGTAATCGATAAAAACAGCATGAACCAAAAATTAGGAAACCTTCCTAATTTCAATAGGATTCCTTCCTAATCTCAATATGACGTATTTTGAGAGTTTCTACTCTATAAATAGGACGTCCCTAAGCCTCTTTCACTCCTTTTAGAACCCTAATGGATTGAGAGAAAGAGAAGAGAAGGAGAAGAGAGAGAAGAGAAGGAAAGTGGAGAAGAAGATCATGGAGAAGGCTTCAGAGAAACAAACCTAATTCTCAGGTATGGATACTATCTCCATGAAATTCTACAGACCTTAGAATAGCTAGAGAAGAGGAAATGATCTAGGAGAAACCCAAATCATCCACCCATGGTTAGGTTTTCATGGAAAACCATGGGAAAAGTCATGAAAGCTATCTAGGTGAATGAACTACGGTTCTAGGCCATAGAACATGTGTGGAATGGATTGTAGAAGCAAGCCATAGGACCCCAAACACGAAGAATGGACTGTAATATGAAAAATTGACAAAACCCCCACAGAGGGTCGCACGGGGGTCGATGGCCAATCGACCCTACCAGACCCTGATCATCGACCCCCAGTGTTCGAGAAGTCCAGAATAGGGGTGGTCGCACCCAGGGTCGATCAAACCTCCGACCCTAGCATCGACCCCCAGTTAACAGCATGCTTTTAAAAATCAGAATTAATTCTAATTAAATTCTATCAACTTGGTTAGGTCTTCTAGTGATATAATATCGATATATAGTTGATTCTTAAAGCTTGAAAGAGGATCTACGATCAAGTAAAGGTGAGGGAACAAGACCTAAACTAATTGGTTAATAATAAACTGTCTTTATTCTTGAGTCCAATGCCATGAATGATTTTATGCGTGTATGATTGTTATGTGCATTCAACATATCATCCAATATTTCTATTATTATTGTTCATGCATATTTATTTATTGTTCATGATAATGATGATGATGGTGATAATAGAAACAGGCATGTAGATGTATGTATGTGGTTGGTGTGCTTGATGCGAGCGAGTATCAGGGGGAGGTGTCATAGGCGAGGCCTCAGCACTCTAGCTCTATCTCTAACTCAAGTCTTGTCCACTAACATCGTCGTATCGCCATTATCTTAGCGGAACTAATACATCGTAGGGTATCAGGGGGGAAGTGACATTGTGGTTCATCCTGGTCACCAGACCCTAGCTCTATCTCTATGGACGTATTGAGGGATGCTGGGGTGAGGCCTTGGATGCACTGTTTGGCATTAGGATTGGTTAGTTGCGAGCCCAGTTTACAAGCCCTCACCAGTAGGGGCTTACGTGTTGGTATGACACTGTACAGCAATAAGCGTTAACCTTTGTTGTACAATGTTCGTGGTGGGTGCATGTGGGACGACAATAAACGTGAACCTTTGGGCGGCTTCACACACTCGTGTATAGAGGAGGGGTCAATAAACATGAACCTTTGACCTCCAAGCCTTTCTATAGCACATTGCAAACTTATTTACCAGACCAAAGATATGAATGGAATGCATGCATATGTTTGTTGCATTGTTTTGTTTGCTCACTGAGCCATGATGTGTGCTCACCCTCTCGACGTCGAATATTTTTAACTGATGATGCAGGTACCACAGTTGCAGATTATATGGATGATCCGGTGTATGCGCGTGTTGCTGCAATGGGAGTTGAAGACTTAGAGGATGCGCATGACCCCTCATGCGAGTGCAACTCATGTATGTTCCATTAGGATTTTATTTGAAATTATACAAGATGTAATTGATATTTTATTTAGTTATGTCTCAGTTGATACAACAATAATTTGATATTTTAATTATGGTTATTACATTTAGAATGCTCAGTTCATTTACTATAGGTCTTCCGCTATTGTATATTTATTCTAATTATGGTTGTGGATGTGCGTAGTTTTATTTCTAATGGATACCGCCTACTAGAGATCCTGGTTGAACCGCTGGTTTATAGCGGTTCATCACACCGTTCTGAATGGTGCAGAATTGGGGTGTGACAACTTGGTATCAGAGCATCTCAAGCTTTTTCAGTGAAACCATATACTTCCACAAAAGATCGTGAACTGAGATAGGATAAAAATATAAAATACATATTAATAACACACCATAAGCACCTGTATTGTTTGAGACTAAACTGAAAGAGAATAATGCATCTATTAAATGGGAAACAAAGATATATACAATCAAAAAGGAAGAACAAACGTCTATATATATATATATATATATGATCAAAGCAGAGTACAGTCCACAGTCCGGACAGTTACTCTGAAGTACAAAAAAAAAATAAAAGAAGTACATCAAGAAGTTGGAGGTGCTGGGGGAGGTGGTGCCGCACGGTCTCTATCATAGTCCTCAGCGTAGACCCTGGTCAACCAGGCTATCTGAGTCTAGCTCGTTTAGAGACTAACTGTGAGATCAGCCACCTGCTGGTCAGTCATACGCTGAGCCTCTATAATCTCTCCCATCCTCAGGTCAGACATACGTTGAGCCTCTCGTATCTCGTGTAATATCCTCATCATGTCATCATATGGAGTATACGAAGGACCAACCACGTGCGAAGGACCAGCTGAAGAAGACGGACCAGCTCCAGTAGCATGAGTAGGTGATGGCGGGGGTATGACATCTACATCCATGTACAGTAGATCGTCATCATCCCCATGAACCCCTGCTCCAGCGGCTGCTGCTGCAGCCTCAGCATCAGCCATCTCCACTCAAGTGCGAGGGCGCACCATTGCGTTCCTCTCCTCATCACTGACCTGGGCATCTCGCATGCCCATCTTGCAAATAGCCTCCCAATCTAGAGGCGATGAGAAGGATTTTTCCTGAATCTTCTCATCCAATAAGTCAACCCCCAGGCAGGTAAGCAAGGTAGTGATCATGCGTCCGTAAGGAAGGTTGCCAGTGTGACTGGGCAACGTGGCACTGATCATGGTACGCATGATGATGTATGGAAGGCAGACGGGATGCCTAGTGCAGATGCAGTATAATAGGTACTGGGTCAGTTGGGAGATCCTCTCGTAATGACCACTCTGCGGTATCAGGTTATGCTGAATGATCTTGCAATATACTCATGGATCTGAACGCAGATAACTCGCTCTCATCTGCCAGCGATCAGGTCGGATGAGCTGACTATCGATCTTAGCCCTCATCTTTAGAGAGAAGAACTGGGGCTCTCCAGGAGCACAGAACACCATGGGGCCAGCATAGGAAATGCCCAATAAGTCGATCAGCTACCGATAATCAAATGAGATGTCAACTCCCTTGACGTAGCTCGTGATGCGAAGCTCATTACCCCTCTCCACATCATTGTAATTTTTCACCACTTGGAGATTACAGTAGAACTGGCATACCAAGTCAGGACAGGTACACGCATCATAAGTGATGACAGGGAGCCATCCCATATCACCAAAGGCTCTCTCCACATTGAATAAGGCTAACTCAGCCAAGTTCACTTTACAGCCTCCCTCTACCTACTTGCGAGCGTAGTGGGCATAATGTGTCTCGGCTTCGTTGGAACGGAAGCGAAGATGGTCACGAACTCTGGGTACCTTGGTACGAGCCATAGTATCAGTGAATGGATTGAATAAAAACATGACATCGCTTAATTGTGAAAATCCAATACCATTGGGTGACAACCCAGAACCAACAAGACGAATTTTCTACTTCTTCTCGTTCAAGTCCTTTACTATCTTCTCCAACTCCTCCATATTCTCCGGTTGCAGAAAAACCCTAGTTTGAACCTCATGGGTTCCACTCCAATTGGAAACAGTGTGTAGATCTTCCGGCAACGGCGCGTACTGAGAGAGCGTAGCTTTCTTGTGTTTAGCATCCTCAGAGAATGGGAATGAGTAGTATGTTCCGATTCCACAGCCGAGGAGAAGTACGAAGTAGCCCAAGTATTTGCGGATTTCGGCATTAGAAGCAGGCAAAGAGTTTGGGGAACAACAGAATGAACGGATCAAATTTGGATTTGGGCTTCAGTTGAAAGGGCTCTGGAGAGACAAAGTGAGTGTTTTCAGGACCTCAACGTTAGGGAGTGGAGAGGGTTTCGAAGAAGAACATTGTTGGAGTGAGCTCTAGGCTAAACGCCTCAGATTGAGTGCTCGAAACATTCTTGTCGGTTTCTTTTGTGGGTTGCTAGAATCTTCAGAGCTGAGGAGAAATGATTCTTCTACGTATCAAATTTCAGTTATTAATCATTCTCTACAGCAATGGTTTGTCGAAGAGCAATTGTTCTAGTTCAGAGTCATTTTCTATTATCAGCTCCCATGTCTCACTACAGTACAGAAGATGGATTATAGAGCTAAAAATCTAACCTTGCAAAATTCCAAGTCAAAAGCCTCAAGAGTGAAGACAACCTCTATTTTTTTTTTTTTTTTGGGTATGTGGAAGATGGATTCATTTATCGATCTTCTTAATTGGATAGGAATTTCAAAGGTTCTAGACTCCCTTACTGGTTCACTGGACGCTCCCTCGGCTCGAAGCTTGTCGACGATTATTTAATTATCATGAGCTGCCCCTTCCTTTCCTCTTTCTGTCTCCCCTCTCTATTCCTTCTCTCTTCTCTTTATTTATTTATTTATTTTGGTAAGTAAAATCATTCCAATGGCATTCTCTCTTCTTTTTATTGATGTTCCCAGTTTTTTCCTCTTTAATGTTCAGTTAAACTGTTATTTGCACCGATGGAGTTTTCGGGAATTTGTTTATGGAATCTGTAATTCATCTCGAATGTTGAGATTTGAAAATTCAGAAAATGGTATTTATGTTTTTGGTTATGTTTCCTGTTACTGTTGCCGTCGAGAAGAAGGAGAAGAAGAGGAAGATGCTGAGCTATGGAGAAGAAAATATGAACTTAGGGTTTTTTGGAAGAACTTATCAATAAGCCTATTTAGGTCATCTTACATTCATTAAGGGTATTTTTGTCTTAAAAAAAATTGACATTCTCCTATTAAGTTGTAAGTAACGGTGTGGATGAGCATTGTTGGAGGGGTAGTCTCTGTGGCTTTTGTAAAGACAGAATAGTTCTGTGTATTTTCTCAACTGTTATTTTTCCTTAGTATAATAATAATAATAATAATAATAATAATAATATATTTATACACATATCACACACATATATATAATAATAATATAATATTAATAACATTAGAACTTACCTTGACTGGCAAGATTATCAAAATATCCTTTAGTACTGTCTTTTGCTGAAAAACCCAATAAAGAAAGGAAAACTTCCTCAACTCAATACTGCTGGAAATTGAAATATTATAATTAAGTACCTCAAATATAAATTTTTTAATACGCTAGTACACTTACCCTTGTTTATATAAATACACAAGGATACATCTTATGTTAATGTGATCAGTATTGATCATGCATGTGCATGGTACCGTGCATGAAAACTAAATCTTTTTTGTTTTGTATTTTGCTTTTAGTTGAACAAAGCATATCAAAACATCGATTTTGGAGTTAAAATATTAAAGTAAATTCCCTTTGTGATCTCAATTTATTCAATGGCACTTACACGCCTTACCAAAATGCCCATCGAATACATCTCTTATATTTACTTTTTTGGGGAAAGGGATTTCATGCCATCTATGTGTAATGGCATTTCTCAGTCAAGCTAATTATGAATGCATTGATGGGAATGAATCAGTATAAAGGCAAGTTCATATGGTCGAAGAAGAGAGAAAATATTGGAAATTAAACGATCAAGATTGTGACAAAGCTATCGAAAGTATGCACATCATTTTCCTTTACTTTTATTTTTAAGGAAAAATATCACGTATTATCCAGATAGTTTGATAAACATCATCTACTATCCATTGGTTTCGAAAATCATCAATCATACCTCATTAACTGACGGAAGAGAGTTAAATTTTTTGCTAGACATCTATACTTTTTTTATTTTAAATCGAGAAATATTAAAATTACTAACTTGACCTTAAAATCCAATAAATCGATGTTTTTTCTTCCAATCTAGGCTGCAGTGCCTCCTAGAGCAGTGAGGTCATTGACAAAGTAACATTAATTTAAGGTTTTTTCAGAAACTAATTGCATTTACAGGAAATTAATTGTAGAAAGTGAGTGTATAAACTAATTGCACTTAAGGAAACTACAGGAACTAATTGCACTTAAGGAAACTACAGGAACTAATTGCAGAAATTGATTGCAGAAACTAATTGCAGACCCCGATTTACAAGAGAAGCCGGATCCGACCTACAAACTTGTAAATGGAGACGATGCTAACCGTCGACAAAGGAGGGAACAGTTTTCGCTTCTATGTTCTGGTGGACCATTGATGCGCTGGGTTCTACTGAGTGCCGACGCAATATGAAATAATGTCGCCATTTGAGTGCAGATCATGGTTTATGTTGTGCAAGCCAGTTGTTTAACGAAGTATGAAGCCCTTAGAAATACTTGAGAGAATACATCGACAGGTTGGTGCTTTTCCAGTTTTCCCTATTAAAATCTGAAGCCAACAGAATCTGTCATTTCTGCTGCTTTTTTGTTTCCCTCCATTTCTTGAATCTCAGAACCAGGACGCCGGACCCCTTCAGAATTGTCTTCCCTTTTCTTTCTTTATAATTTGGTTTCATTGTTTCC
This sequence comes from Protea cynaroides, assembly GCA_028583415.1. Classification (NCBI taxonomy): domain Eukaryota; kingdom Viridiplantae; phylum Streptophyta; class Magnoliopsida; order Proteales; family Proteaceae; genus Protea; species Protea cynaroides. Next base: position 112,767,760 of record CM053276.1, read on the forward strand.
GTCTCCACGAGAGACCACAGACCCATCATCATTGTCTCCTGGTTTTTCCTGTTTAACCCTTCTCCCATTTACATTATTAGGTACGTCGGGCGTCTCCTTCGGTTTCTACTGCCAATGCAGCATCTGTGTCTGTGAGTAAATGATTAATGAATCATTATTTCTCTATTTATTTATCTGTATCTTCATTTTTTTCCCCTCAATTTTTCTATGGGCTTTTGTTATTATTGTTATTCATGAGATTTAATTCAACAGAGATGGCTTCTGTTGGAGCAGATGAGGGTATTTCAGTTGCAGATCCGATTCCACGTCATTTATTGACTTTGTTGATGAAATTGCGAACTAAAAAAACTAGAAAGAAAGACAATTGCAGTATTCAAGCCAAGCTTTTCAAGGAATAAACTTTGGATTTTAAGGAAACCACCCCTTCTGTTTCTAGTTTTGTATGTTGTGGAGAGACGAAAGCGCAGAAGGGAGGGAAAAAATGGCCGATGCTCTTCCAAATCAGGAAACGATGTCGTTAAGAGAACATCATATCACCCTGAAGAACAATTCCCGAAGACATGGCCGATGCTCTTTCAAACCAGCGCCACCGTAAAGCCTAATCTACGACTCCAAAATGAAGGTTGAAGAAAGAAGAATGAACTAAGGGAGGTATTGTCCATCAAAAAGTCGATTTGTACTGACATCAACATCTAATGAAAATGTCTTAACGGCTTGGATCTTTTTGTTAAACGTTTTAAAGATTTAGATGGTAATTGATGATGTCAGAAATGTGTGGGTGGTAAGTGATATGTTTATCAAATTAACTATCATGGTAGCATGTAATATTTTTCCCCATTATTAATTACTTCAAAGGTGGTATGTGGGGGTTGTTGGGTTGGATTTCCCTTTTATCTAGAGGATGACCCATTACTTATAAACCCATAAGGGGTAAGGGTCCTTAAGTAACTTTCTCAAATATAGTTGAATTCGGGTTTTATCTCTTTAACCCTATTAGAATGAAATAAGGAGAGAAAGAGAGGTTAAGTGAGTTGATGTCTGCCCAAAACAGAGAAGAGAAAAAAGCTGCGTGGTTGCAGTCAATGTGAGAATCGGAAGGTCATTCGTGGTACACGCATCATAAGTGATGACAGGAAGCCATCCCATATCACCAAAGGCTCTCTCCACATTGAATAAGACTAACTCAACCAAGTTCACTTTGGAGCCTCCCTCTACCTTTTTGCGAGCGTAGTGGGCATAATGTGTCTCGACTTCGTTGGAACGGAAGCGAAGATGGTCACGAACTCTGGGTACCTTGGTACGAGCCATAGTATCAGTGAATGGATTGAATAAGAACATGACATCGCTTAATTGTAAAAATCCAATACCATTGGGTGACAACCCAGAACCAACAAGACGAATTTTCTGCTTCTTCTCGTTCAAGTCCTTTACTATCTTCTCCAACTCCTCCATATTCTCCGGTTGCAGAAAAACCCTAGTTTGAACCTCATGGGTTCCACTCCAATTGGAAACAGTGTGTAGATCTTCCGGCAACGGCGCGTATCGAGAGAGCGTAGCTTTCTTGTGTTTAGCATCCTCAGAGAATGGGAATGAGTAGTATGTTCCGATTCCACAGCCGAGGAGAAGTACGAAGTAGCCCAAGTATTTGCGGATTTCGGCATTAGAAGTAGGCAAAGAGTTTGGGGAACAACAGAATGAACGGATCAAATTTGGATTTGGGCTTCGGTTGAAAGGGTTCTGGAGAGACAAAGTGAGTGTTTTCAGGACCTCAACGTTAGGGAGTGAAGAGGGTTTCGAAGAAGAACATTGTTGGAGTGAGCTCTAGGCTAAACGCCTCAGATTGACTGCTCGAAACATTCTTGTCGGTTTCTTTTGTGGGTTGCTAGAATCTTCAGAGCTGAGGAGAAATGATTCTTCTACGTATCAGATTTCAGTTATTAATCATTCTCTACAGCTATGGTTTGTCGAAGAGCAATTGTTCTAGTTCAGAGTCATTTTCTATTATCAGCTCCCATGTCTCACTACAGTACAGAAGATGGATTATAGAGCTAAAAATCTAACCTTGCAAAATTCCAAGTCAAAAGCCTCAAGAGTGAAGACAACCTCTATTTTTTTTTTTTTTTTGGGTATGTGGAAGATGGATTCATTTATCGATCTTCTTAATTGGATAGGAATTTCAAAGGTGCTAGACTCCCTTACTGGTTCACTGGACGCTCCCTCGGCTCGAAGCTTGTTGACGATTATTTAATTATCATAAGCTGCCCCTTCCTTTCCTCTTTCTGTCTCCCCTCTCTATTCCTTCTCTCTTCTCTTTATTTATTTATTTTTTTTGGTAAGTAAAATCATTCCAATGGCATTCTCTCTTCTTTTTATTGATATTCCCAGTTTTTTCCTCTTTAATGTTCAGTTAAACTGTTATTTGCACCGATGGAGTTCTCGGGAATTTGTTTATGGAATCTATAATTCATCTCGAGTGTTGAGATTTGGAAATTCAAAAAATGGTATTTATGTTTTTGGTTATGTTTCCTGTTACTGTTGCCGTGGAGAAGAAGGAGAAGAAGAGGAAGATGTTGAGCTATGGAGAAGAAAATGGCAATTCATGGAGAAGAAAATATGAACTTAGGGTTTTTTGGAAGAATTTATCAATAAGCCTATTTAGGTCATCTTACATTCATTAAGGGTATTTTTGTCTTAAAAAAAATTGACATTCTCCTATTAAGTTGTAAGTAACGGTGTGGATGAGCATTGTTGGAGGGGTAGTCTCTGTGGCTTTTGTAAAGACAGAATAGTTCTGTGTATTTTCTCAACTGTAGAGGAGGTGTCTGTGTAATTTTTCCTTAGTATAATAATAATAATAATAATAATAATAATATATTTATACACATATCACACACATGTATATAATAATAATATAATATTAATAACATTAGAACTTACCTTGACTGGCAAGATTATCAAAATATCCTTTAGTAGTGTCTTTTGCTGAAAAACCCAATAAAGAAAGGAAAACTTCCTCAACTCAATACTGCTGGAAATTGAAATATTATAATTAAGTACCTCAAATATAAATTTTTTAATACTCTAGTACACTTACCCTTGTTTATATAAATACACAAGGATACATCTTATGTTAATGTGATCAGTATTGATCATGCATGTGCATGGTACCGTGCATGAAAACTAAATCTTTTTTGTTTTGTATTTTGCTTTTAGTTGAACAAAGCATATCAAAACATCGATTTTGGAGTTAAAATATTAAAGTAAATTCCCTTTGTGATCTCAATTTATTCAATGGCACTTACACGCCTTACCAAAATGCCCATCGAATACATCTCTTATATTTACTTTTTTGGGGAAAGGGATTTCATGCCATCTATGTGTAATGGCATTTCTCAGTCAAGCTAATTATGAATGCATTGATGGGAATGAATCAGTATAAAGGCAACTTCATATGGTTGAAGAAGAGAGAAAATATTGGAAATTAATGATCAAGATTGTGAAAAAGCTACCGAAAGTATGCACATCATTTCTTTTACTTTTATTTTTAAGGGAAAATATCATGTACTGTCCAGATAGTTTGATAAACATTATCTACTACCCATTGGTTTCGAAAATCATCAATCATACCTTACTAATTGACGAAAGAGAGTTAAATTTTTTGCTAGACTTCTATATCTTTCTTATTTTAAATTGAAAAATATTAAAATTACTAACTTGACCTTAACCTTAAGCAGAAAATCCAATAAATCGATGCTTCTTCTTCCAATCTAGGCTGCAGTGCCTCCTAGAGCAGTGAGGTCATTGACAAACATGGAATTTAAGAGATCAAAACTCAAAGTAACATTAATTTAGGGTTTTTTCAGAAACTAATTGCATTTACAGGAAATTAATTGTAGAAAGTGAGTGTAGAAACTAATTGCACTTAAGGAAACTACAGGAACTAATTGCACTTAAGGAAACTACAGGAACTAATTGCAGAAATTGATTGCAGAAACTAATTGCAGACCCCGATTTACAAGAGAAGCCGGATCCGACCTACAAACTTGTAAATGGAGACGATGCTAACCGTCGACGAAGAAGGGAAGAGTTTTCGCTTCTATGTTCTGGTGGACCATTGATGCGCTGGGTTCTACTGAGTGCCGACGCAATATGAAATAATGTCGCCATTTGGGTGCAGATCATGGTTTATGTTGTGCAAGCCAGTTGTTTAACGAAGTATGAAGCCCTTGGAAATACTTGAGAGAATACATCGACACAGGTTGATGCTTTTCCAGTATTCCCTATTAAAATCTGAAGCCAACAGAATCTGTCATTTCTACTGCTTTTTAGTTTCCCTCCATTTCTTGAATCTCAGAACCAGGACGCCGGACCCCTTCAGAATTGTCTTCCCTTTTCTTTCTTTATAATTTGGTTTCATTGTTTCCGTCTCCACGAGAGACCACAGACCCATCATCATTGTCTCCTGGTTTTTCCTGTTTAACCCTTCTCCCATTTACATTATTAGGTACGTACCGGGCGTCTCCTTCCGTTTCTACTGCCAATGCAGCATCTGTTCCGTGAGTAAATGATTAATGAATCATTATTTCTCTATTTATTTATCTGTATCTTCATTTTTTTTTTCCCCTCAATTTTTCTATGGGCTTTTGTTATTGTTGTTATTCATGAGATTTAATTCAACAGAGATGGCTTCTGTTGGAGCAGATGAGGGTATTTCAGTTGCAGATCCGATTCCACGTCATTTATTGACTTTGTTGATGAAATTGCGAACTAAAAAAACTAGAAAGAAAGACAATTGCAGTATTCAAGCAAAGCTTTTGAAGGAATAAACTTTGGATTTTAAGGAAACCACCCCTTCTGTTTCTAGTTTTATATGTTGTGGAGAGACGAAAGCGAAGAAGGGACGGAAAAAATGGCCGATGCTTTTCCAAACTAGGAAACGATGTCGTTAAGAGAACATCATATCACCCTGAAGAACAATTCCCGAAGACATGGCCGATGCTCTTTCAAACCAGCGCCACCGTAAAGCCTAATCCACGACTCCAAAATGAAGGTTGAAGAAAGAAGAATGAACTAAGGGAGGTATAGTCCATCAAAAAGTCGATTTGTACTGACATCAACATCTAATGAAAATGTCTTAACGGCTTGGATCTCTTTGTTAAACGTTTTAAAGATTTAGATGGTAATTGATGATATCAGAAATGTGTGGGTGGTAGGTGATATGTTTATCAAATTAACTATCATGGTAGCATGTAATATTTTTCCCCATTATTAATTACTTCAAAGGTGGTATGTGGGGGTTGTTGGGTTGGGTTTCCCTTTTATGTAGAGGATGACCCATTACTTATAAATCCATAAGGGGTAAGGGCATTTAAGTAACTTTTTCAAATATAGTTGAATTAGGGTTTTATCTCTTTAACCCTATTAGAATGAAATAAAGAGAGAAAGAGAGATTAAGTGAGTTGATGTCTGCCCAAAACAGAGAAGAGAAAAAAGCTGCGTGGTTGCAGTCAATGTGAGAATCGGAAGGTCATTCGTGGTCCGATTGAGCTGAAATTTGGACAGCAGATTCGTAACTGAGAGGTCTTCATTCTGAACGGTGCGATTGACGATCGGAGTCTTCTAAATCAGTCTGATAATCAACGTTTTCACCTATTTGAGTGTGATCTCTTTCAATCTTCATCTTGGTATTTGGGTTGTTGATGATGTATTCTTAGAACATGTTGTTCTAGATGTTTTGGATGATATATGCTAAGAATATTGTGTTCTTGAAGAATGATGTTATTGTATACCTCTAGTTCTAACTAGAGAAGACTCTTGTATTCCCATATTTTGGTGATAGTGAAGAGATTTGAGTGGACTACGGTCCCGTGATTTTTACTCTTCACATTGGGGAGGTTTTCCACTTAAAAATTCTTTGTGTCATGTGTGTGGATTTTATTGTGCTTGAAATATTGTTTTCTATTTGATTGATTCATGTTAAGTTCACTCAAGAAATGAAAGAATTTATCATTTTCTTTCCTATCAGGAGTAAGTGTGAAACCAATGTTTTGCTTGCTTCAAGCTATAGTGTGAAAGGGTGCCAAGTTCACCACCACTTTTGGCTCCTCATGCCTGACCCACATGGGCAAGTAGGGGTGTCGAAATGAGGTCCAAACTGATTGGTCTGATCAAACCAAATCGAAAAGCCTGAAATTGAACTAGACCTAATCTTTATCGGTTAAATTTCGGACTGGCATGCAAAAATATACATGAGGCATGGCGTACGTCCTTTTCCATTCTTTATAATATGTGGATTTTTCGGTTTTGGGGCCATCGACAAAAGAGGATAAGACCACATCCGAACATATTACCTGGGTATCTTTTTTTTGGTTTTGGTGGGGGGAACTAATTCATAAATAAAACGCTTAATGCCAAATGATTGGAAAATGAACAATGCAATTAGGTCCATGGCATGATTACTCAACTAATTACTTTGTATCAGTTTCAAGATATAATGTCCATGTGAAATGCTTGCGAAAACTATGTTGATAAACTATTAATAATAATGGAGGGAGTTTCCTCCCTTGTCGAAATTAGGAGGTGGGGTTAGGAATCTCCCGTGCCACATCAATCATGATATGGTATGAATTTATTGATAAATGGTCCACATGATCAGAAAAGAGAATGTATGAATACAGAACACAAATGGTGGGAATATAAGAAGATGTGGTCTTCGGGAAAGCATTGACACAATATCAGCTTGGAGATTTTTTTCTGTTGTTATTTTCAAGTTATCTATAAACATTATTAAACTTTTGGATAAGAGTCGAACCTAAAAAATCATTCATTCCTTGAATGACACCGATTATCTTATATGTGTCAATGAATTTTTAATCTCCTTTCTCTCTCCTCTTCCTCTGATCTTCCATCCTTATTAGCATCATGAATTAGGAAGGAGATCGTCTCCTGCGGTAGGAGGTTCCTGCGATTGATCCAAGAGTTTGGGGATCAGTCTGGCCACCTACCAATACATTGGGGGTAGGCCGACTGAAATCCGACCCTTAATTGGCAGGCGACAAGACCGCAGGAGACGATTTCTATGCCATGAATTAATGGGCACAGACAACAACCCCAGAAGAAATCGTCTCCCAAGAAGAGATTAGGCAAATGGTTTCATTGGCTAACATTTAACAAGACTAAAAACCTAGCTAGGGAGTACCAATCATAACTGATAGCAATGCAGCCACACGCCATACTCTCTCTTCTAGGTTCTATCTGCCGTGCCCATCAAAATTTTAAGACATAAGCCACCTTAGCGCACGTCAATGGCGATAGGGATGATGGGACCTTGACACCTTGTGCCTTGGAGGCCACCATGTCTTGTAGCTACAGAGCAATTAAGGTTATGGCCCTTGAGATTGCGAGGACCTTTCTGAAAACTACCCTTACTTGGACATACTCTATAGTATTGACATCATACAAGATAAATTTTGACGGCGTCCTTATCGAGGCATCTGCTCCCTCAATCATGCATACAGTAGTGATTCTTAGACTCTGTACGTAGCTTGTCTCTTGATCGTAAACTTTCTTATCCACCAACATGCTTTATATATATCATCATCTTTATAAACTCGACAAAATGCTCAATGTCTGGATGCTGTTCTGATTTTTCATTCCATGCTTTAATATTAATGATCTTGCCTTATGAAGAAGTTCTTACGAGGCTATCTTATTTAAAAATTAAAACTGTCTTTTGTTCGATAAAAACCTGTCTAGGGTAGAACACCAATTAACTAGGCAAGGTAGCTTTTAGGTCTTACAAAAATAAGTAAAGTATTTAGGTTCTCTTTGGTATATATTATAGAATTAATTACATAATATATTATGACATAAGTAGTTATTTGGTATGATTTATGATACTTATTTATATTTAAAATGAATTGATATAATCTAGAATCAATAAATAGGTTAGAAGGTGTTTATCATTATTGTCATAATTTATTATTACTTCTTTATGTCTAGTGATATGAAATGACTATTATTTATGACTCATAATTTATTTTTAAAAATAATTTTTATCATAAATAGTTTATAAACATAAATATAAACTATACCAAAGAGAGCCTTAGATCCATTACCTGTTATTTTTAAGGAAAACCTTACCTCTTTGTTTCTCTCCTTGTATTGAAGACACGCATTTTACTTGGCATTTTTCAATTCATAGTGAAATGTATTTTTCCCCTCGGATTGCGTAAATTAAGAGTTTTGTAGTTGTAACAAATAACAAGGCCTTTTTATATACCATCAGATTTGCACTCATCTCCAAATGAAATACCAAAACCGTCCCTTGAATATTGTGATTTTCGTGATCATAGTTCAATGAATATCTGTACATTAAAGGAAATCAGATACAACTACATGTTGTAACAACCCATGTTATGTTTAGATATCGACCCTTAATTAATAAATGGGTAATGAAATATTGATAAACAACCACCCAAATTTCTAAGTTTCGAAGAGCCAGCATACATGAACCCCATTCATAGCTGAAATGACAAAAGTACTCCCTTCAAAATATCTCCAACAGTTTTTTCCCCTTTTCATGGTCCTTTTGTGCATGTAGGTGGAGAGGAGAGGAGAGGAGGCAAAGGTGGGTGATGATCAGTGCAAAGTTTAGATATTTTTCCTGACTGCTTCAGTTCTATGAGCTTCATTCATCTTGTTTCCCTGATACACAGTTATATTGGGATGAGAAAACGAAAGAAGCAAGAACAAACAGTACTCTACGGGCCTGTTTGATAAAACTTCTGCTTCTGGATTCTATGGATTCTGACTCTCAGGGAGCCATTTTTGGAGTAGAAGCGCGTTTGATAAGTCTGGTTGGATTCCAACTCCCACAGAGTGAACCGGATTCTGAATGACTCCAGAATCCAAATTTTTGGAGTCATAAATATTTGCTTCAAGTTGTTGGATCAATTTTTTGGGAGAAAGAAAATAGTTGATTCTGACATGACTCTCACTTGACCACCACCACTACCACCACCGTCGCCACCACCCACCACGGCCACCACAACCACCACCACCACCACCCGCCACCACCGCCACAACCGCCACCACCCACCATCCACTTCCACCATCGCCACCACCGCCACCACCACAGCCACTGCCACTACCACCGCCACCGCCACTGTCGCCGCCGGTACTACCACCACCGCCGCCACCTCTACCACCACCACCAACACCGCCACCACTACAACCACCGCCACCACCACCACCACCACTGCCCACCACCGCCACCACCCACTACTATCACAACTGTTTTTCTAGACTTTGATTGGGGGGATAAATGTGTTATCAAACATGTTTCTAATTCAAAGATGCTTTGAAATCCATTTCAGAATTGAGTTATCAAACAAGTTTCTACTTTAAAATAATCTTGGAATAGTCTGGAGTAGAATCCAAATTTGAACCAGAATCCAAAATTTAGAAACAAAAATTTTATCAAACAGGCCCTACACCTATTGTAATAATTGCTTGCTCATGTGAGCTAGCTAGTCACAAAGACAAGAAAAATTAATAAATTATGAAACCTTCATTGGTCAAATATTATTGGCTTCAGATTTTCATCCCAAACAGTGGAACTCCTAGTTCTAACCTTTTTTTGGCTGTTACAGATACGTGGAGAAAAGTTCACAAGCACCTAATTTGGGTCGTCTGTGACTCTGAAGATGCTCTTGTTTTCTAGCTCCAATTGAGTAATTTTCCTCAACTAGCTAGGAAACAAGAGAGGAAGAATAAAGAACCACAAAAAGAAAAGCTGGCCCACATCTGTAATTTAACCTACCATGGTAAAAATGGTAGGGTGGACTGTGGAGGGAGAAAACAGGAAAACAAAATCATCAAAAGGGTTAAAGCTTCTAAGCTATAAGCAGAAGTGTTGGGGTGGGGGGGTGGGGTTAGTAGACTCAGTACTCAGTACTCAGTACTCAGTACTGTGGTTCCCTGTCTCTTGCCTGGATCGAGGTTGGGACGATGGGCTCCCATGCAAAATCGTTGCACAATCCCCTAAAATTCTCCACATAATTCTAAATAACATTTAATGTGGAGAAAAAGAAAATACCATATGCTTCCAGGAGTATTGAAGCCATGTCATTCCAGCAGCCCTACCAATGCGATAAGTCATTTGGGTTCATGTTCAAGTCTTTAACTCTTCCCAGTTCTGCAACCCGACCATGAGATTGAAAAATTGGAGGACCAAATTTATTGAATATTGATTGTGGGTTGTACTCAAAAAGAATGTTGGCTATGTCCCTCGGGAGACTTTCAACAATGATCCATTACATTGACCATGAGATTGGAAATTTACTTAGAGTTATATGGGCATTTCCATAAATATAACTGTATAAGTTCTGCTACAAATATATAGCATTAATGTCTTTCTCTAGAACAAGATGAGAGGCATGAAGATGAGTGCGGTGTAACTCTATTTTAGGGTTCTATTTCTGTAGTGCAGGGAGGAGTGTTGAGAATTTAGTTTCACATCAAATACTAAATAATCTACAATCCCTCTTATACACCTGCAAGTCCATCTACCTCTCGATCTACTAGATCGAATTTTCAGATTGAAAACTTTACAATAGTCAACCAATCCAATAGCCATTGTAAGGTGTATGATTTTTAATTTGGCATCTTCAATACCCTATGGGAGTTAAGTGGTATTCTATTTATTTATAGGAGGAGAAGCGAGGGCCTGAGGGGTATGAAATTTTGCAGATGGGGTATTCAGTATATATTGTCTTTATGGGTCGTGTAGTAGCATTCAACATTTCTCATTTGGTTTGTCTCTTTCAACTTCTGTGCTTGGGTGTCATGGAGTCACGTGAATGTCTTTCAGGCCTCTCTTTCCTTGAGACTCTTTAAAAAGTGAGATTTAGCTCCCCACTGTTTAGGCCGTTTTAGTCCCTTTTATACATCCAGTTTTTGCTGGACAACTGTTCGCTCTCTCTCTCTCTCTCTCTCTCTCTCTCTCTCTCTCTCTCTCTCTCTATGAATCCAGTTTATCTGATTAATCCTCCACCACCCTATCCATTTCCTCTCGTAGAGCCCAATGATGATCAACACCTTCAATCCTTTAGTCCATCGTCTGAAGCTTCTTCTTCTCTCTCAAATTCTATTTTCTCCTACCCAGCTCAAGAGCAAGGAGGAAGTTATGATAGAGAACAAGGACAACAACATCAAGAGGTGAGAGCAAAGGTTTTAATGTAACTGAATTCAATTGCAAAAGTACTTATGATCTTGTGATCTGACATATGTATGTTTCTTTAATTTGATGATACTAGGCCATCGTTTTACAAGTCAGACCAAGTGATCATCATCATGAATTCCTCCAATCTCCTTCACTTCCCACAGTGGAAAATGGTGGTGGTGTATCAATTAAGTGGATGTCCTCAAAAATGAGATTGATGAGGAAGATGACGAATTCCAATCGAACAACCACAGATAAACAAGTGGAGAGTAAACACCAGTTGTTTCATGATCATGAGCAACCACCAACTTCATCACCTTTAGATATAGACAACAGCACAATTAGGGTTTGCAGTGATTGCAACACTACTAAAACACCCCTTTGGAGGAGTGGACCAGGAGGCCCTAAGGTACATCGTCCTTTACCTCTATATCTTTTTCTATAAGCATGTTTCTAGTTAAGTTTCAATCGAAATTGGTCGAAATCTTATCAGTTTTGGGCCTAGCAGCTCGAAACCCAGTGTTGAAACCTCAAAACGAGATCCAATCTTGTTTTCGGATCTTATAAAAAATTACCTTGAAACTGAGATTTAATTCCTTATCCTTAAGTATCAGATATAGTCCCTCCACGTTGTAGGGGTAAGACTGTGTATATTCTGTCCTTCACCAGACCCTGTATAGCACTGGGATGCTAATCTTATCATCATGTAGTGCAGTCGCTATGTAACGCTTGTGGAATTCGACAACGCAAAGCAAGACGAGCCATGGCGGCAGCAGCAACAAGCACCTCACTTCTTGGGAATGATACAACATCTATGAGGACAAAGGTCCACAAGGAGAAGAGATCAGATAATGGGTACGTCCACCAATACAAGAAACGGTGCAAACTCACCGGTTCTGGCCCTCGTAAGAATTCAGCTTTCCACCGAGTGTTCCCACAAGATGAGAAGGAAGCTGCGATCCTGCTAATGGATCTATCTTGTGGTCTTGTTCATGGATTTTAGGAACTTGAATGATAGAACAAATGTATGAGTATCATCTTGGTAGAGAGAGATTGGAGTAAGATGGAACATTAAGATCAGACCAATAAAAAAAAGATATTTTTTTCCTCTTCCTTTTGCTCAGTGAGGTTGTGGTAGATTTGGGTCTTCTGTTCATGACTAGTTAATTTCAATAGGGAAGGTAATAAAATATCTAGGGTTTATCAGCTAGATTCAGCTGCATCTCTCTGATCTCTCTCTTTCGCTCTCGCTCTCTGTCTCCATTTTCTTTTTGCAGGTAGCAGCTTTTTTCCTTGCTTCTGACTTGAAAAAGAAAAAGATTATTATTCTTCATTTCCAGAATGAAAATTGGAATGGATAACATCAACTCTGCAAGAAAAGTTAAAAACCCTCTTCCCTCCCCTTATCCAAAACACATATAAGGGAATTTTTAGAAGAATTGAACGTCATTGATCTGAAGATCTTCTAAAGACAAGTGGCAGGAAATTACTCAAAAACCCTACCTTTTTGGAGTAAAAGGCTATAGCTCCACCAAACACTCAAAGGAAGGGGTTGAAATTGCATGCTGATTACAGTATTACAGTCCAGGGTTGGAACTTAATTAAAAACTGTCAGCCATTGGCTCCAGTACTGTTTTCAACCCAGTACATATATAGCCAGATTTATATCCTGGTGTTTTGGGTGCAAGGAATTGGGGCCAAACATAAAAATGGAAAAAATATATATATAAAAAAAAAAATCTGGTTATGTGACTTTCTGGGTTTTTCCTGGTTCATCATATGTTTTATTTACTCACAGTGCATGCAAGTACGTGGGAAGTCTTTACCTAGGTTTTTGTAGATGCATGGTGACTGACGGTTAAGAAAATATATCTTTTAAGATTTTCTCAAAAATGAGGGAGCCCGTCTTATTTTTGGTAATATCTAGAATGAACCCGAGTAAGAAATCGTACATATAGTACTAGGTGCAATTAAGCAAGGGTTCTCAGGTTTCTGTGTTCACCAATGGGGTTTCTGTGTTCACCAATGGGGGGAGGGGATGACGGATTCATCAATACCAGGGGAAGAGGGTGCGTACGAGGTGAAAAATCTCGAAAGGAGTGGGGTGATGACATAGCTCCCATTTTGCCATTAAGAGAGACTTTCCCAAAAATTAAAGGTTTTGAACTTTTCCCCTGGGTACTCTCTCATGGGACAGTGAAATGACCACATTGCTCCTTATTATTTTACAGTTCAAAATAGCGTTGGGTTGTGTCTTGTATTCTGTAGGATCCACACAGTTATTAGAGTTACATTTGTATTTGGATTTGGGTTCATTACATATACAAAGGTCAATTTGTAATTATATGAGATTATGGTTTTTAGGGAACCTATATATTCTCTATTAGAAAAATCCTAGGCAAATGAGAACAAAGAGAATACTCTGTGAGGTGGAGAGAGGAATAAAGTTTTCTTGTGAATAAAGAAATTCTCTGATTCTCTAGGGTGGAGGTAGACATTTCAGATTAGGGGCTAAATTACAATAAATCCTCGTGTTGTGTGTTTATTCGATCTTCGCTTTCTCTCTCGTTTGCGTTATCATCCCTAGCACATTTTACAGCCCACGTCAGAGTGCATTGGGGGCCACAACTGAAAAATGATTTTTTCCCCTAAAAAACAAAAAACCTTGGTTTGGATGCCTTGAATTCCATGATGAGTAGCATCATGTATTGAAATCATACACAAAGCATCCAAAAATATAGCATAAAATTGTTAATAAAGCAGAGTAATAAATGAAACGAAAAAGTACATTTATGAGGAGAGAGAAATCATTGAGATCCACTACTTTGGTAGATATCTCATGGGATCCGCATCGTCTCCTCCCAGTCATTCTGGGAGGACGGTGACAACCTTCCTCGAATGGTTGCCACGAGGCTCTCGGTGAATCTGAGACCCATGTCCGAGCCGACACCCCCCTGTCGGCTTGGCTTGTCGGCTGGGTGTCGGTTCAGACGTGGGTCTCGGATTCACCGAGAGCCACGTGGCAACCATCCGAAGAAGGTTGCCACTGTCCTCCCAGACCACTGGGAGGAGACGATGTGAATCCATATCTCATGTGAATTTGTATATTGATTCATGTCATAGATCTGGCTAGTTGAGTGATTGTATGTGTAAGAGAGAGAAAGAGTCCGGCTTAATCCGATTTAGGATGTGATGGGATAGAACTGTAATTGAAGTATTGAACTGATTAATCCAATTTCCTAAATCGAAACGGATCCGTAATCGGTTACGATTATTTTTATCGATTCCGGTTATGTAGTTATAATTATCTGCTATTCGGTTTATTAATCGTTTTTTATTTAATTTAAGCAAAAAAAAAAATCGTTTTGATTAAATGGTCCGTAAGTGATTAAGCCGAAGACAGGCCCATTTTTGCCTTTTTGGCCCAAAAATGATGCATAATTAGCCCACTAAAAATATCCCATGTTGGGCTTTAAGAGATGTAAGCCCACTAATGAAATCCTATTGGGAAACCTTATATTTGAATAGACTAGCAAATTTGCATGGGTGGGGATTTGTTAAACGGTGGGGTGAGAAAATATCAAGAAGAAATTAAAAAAAAATATCCATCATACATGATATCAATTCAGGCAATTAATAAATTAAGTATAAATGTTAAACATTTATTTATTAAAGATCAAAAGTTTCGTATATAGTCGCTTAAAACTCCTGGATGGAGAAAACCCACCTCCTTGAAATACTAAACCGACAAATCCTTTACAAGACAAATCGATGATTCCCTTTCTCTTCTGTGTATGAATCTCTTCCTTTTTTTTCAAATTTCAAATGATGACTGACAATAGCAATTATATGCTAACCTAGTTTTGATCCAATGACAAAATTATATATAATATTATGATCTGGGTTCAGATTAATTATATTCGAATCAGATCTCATATATAAAATCTGACTTGATTAATTTTTATACCTTAATTTTATTATTATTATTATTTTTTAATATCTTAATTGCACTCCATTAATAATTGAATCCTAGATATTGTATGCCAAATATTGGCATGGGAAAATTATATACACCCCCCACAAATTCATGAGTAGGAAGAGAGGGTTGGAGTAGAGACAGAGAAGTGAAAAGGGAGAGACGATATGTGTGTGTGTGTGTGTGTGTGTGTGTGTGAGAGAGAGAGAGAGAGAGAGAGAGAGAGAGAGAGAGAGAGAGAAAAAGAGAGAAAGAGAGAAGTTGATTGGCCAAGTTTTGATAGATATCGGAGAGGTGGAGACTTAGAGAAAGATTATAGGTAGAGGCTTCACTTTCTTTTGATACTTTATATTAAATCGAAGTGAACAATTGCTTAGTGTATTTGGTTTGTCTCCTGCATAGTTATTTAATTCAGATTCGGGAATCGTTTAGAAAAAGAATAGATCGCAATGATTCATTTTGGTAATTTAAGAATTCGGTAAAAAAATGTGATAAAAAAAAAAGAGGACTTAAGATAAAATTCAAATTCGGATATGTTTAGGAATTATTCTTTTGTCTAAAAAAATTTCGGACAAATATTCAAATGCTAATTTTTAATATTTGGTATGTGCTCCTATTTCACAATATCAATCAATTATCATACTTACTTAATATACAAGTGACATTAGAATAATATTTAGTTTATAGATAACAATATAATACATAATAAATTGGTATGTGTTTATAAAGGTGGATTCGTTAATTTCATTACAGTGTATAATGTGGATCATTAGATTTTATATGATCGATGACAATACCAATTTAGAAGAGCTAATATTCATAAAATTAAACATGTTTATAAATTCATTTAATCATTCTCATGAAATCGATCTCATTTTCATGTTTGTTAATTACTTCCTCATGGTTTTTATTATAATATTTATTTTTAGACTCATATTTAATCCCACTTGAAAAAGCACATGAAAGTAATGACTTGCTTTATATTATGGTATGATTTTTATATTCATTTTTAATTTCACATTACCAAATGAAGTTAATGATTTGTTTTGTATTATGATTTGATTTTCATACTCATAATCTTGCATAAGAAAAGAAAATGAAATTAATGATCTGCTTTGTATTATGACATAATTTTTAAGCTCATAAGTAGTCATAAATTGGAAAAGATGCAAATGGTTAAAATATTAATTTTTTTTTCTGAAAAATTTGTTTGAGAATGATAATTAAGGCATTAAGTCTTCCAAAAATGAATCTAAAATCATTGACACTATGATAGTATTAATGATTTCTTTAAGTATCTACATTATTTGGTATAATTCAGAGTTGTAATAATTAATTAGGATATTTATCTTATTGAATATAATTTGAATTCGAAAAAATTATTCATATTATTTGGTTAATTTGGAAGAATAATTCATGAATAATTCGAAGAATTAAATAACTATCTCATGTTAGTAGAATGCATAAACCCAAGAGGTGAAGGGTTTCGTCACACATTATACCTGCCTTTCCCCCTCGCTATTGATCCTCTTCTAAGCATAATAAGGTATTTCAGTAATATAGTATAAGATACGATGATAGTAAGATATACAGATATATAATATTTAAGGATGAATTACACTTAGGGAACATAACATATAAAAAAATTATGTCTATGATATCTCAACGTTTGATATATTATGTTAAGGGTAACTACATGTTTTATAAATATTATGTTTAAAATTCTTTTCATATTTTCAATCCTGCCCATATCCATTTTTTACTCTTTAATGGGGGAGAGTAGATGAAAACAGCCGAACTCTTACTTTCAACACCACCACCACCACCACCACCACTACTGAGAGAGAGAGAGAGAGAGAGAGAGAGAGTTGCTGATGGGCTTTAATAAACTTGTTTTGAGCCTAAAATTGAAACTATTAGGCCAGGTCTTGAAATGGGCCTACTCAAAATTAAAACTAATTACCAGGTCCAGATCCGGCCCATGTACAACCCACACGAAAAAGGAAAATAATTTCACCTGTATGTATGCATGTATGTAGTATTTGTCTAGGTTGTTCCTCGCTTCTCTCTCCTCGACACAGAGCAAGGGAAAAAGGGGAGAAGAGGCGAAAGAGCAAAACCCCTCACAGTCAGCACAACTTCTCTTCCACTGGGCTTATTTCTGCTGAGAGCTCCAACTTGGAGCCTCCAACGGTTCAATTTCCCTATCTCTCTTTCTCTCCATCTCTCTCTCTCTTCTCTTCAACTGTTCCAGGTGTCCAACACGAATAAAGGGAAAATATGAGCCGCTACGACAGCCGGTCAGGCGACCCTGGTTCGTACCGCGACCGGAGAAGGTAACGCCTTCTCCGACTGATATAGTCATCGATGCCGACTATTTATTCTTTCTAATTAATTATGCTTTTGCGATATTTCTAGCGATTCTGGTCTCGGAGGAGGTGGAGCTCCTGCTTATGGAAGCGGCGTCGGTCGGTCGTCGTCGTCGAATAAGAGAGAATATGACGGTGCTGGGTCCCCCAAAAAGCTGGACTTGGATGGGCTTCCCCATTTCGAGAAGAATTTCTATATCGAGTCTCCCTCTGTCGCCGCTATGACAGAGAGTGAAATCGAGGCGTACCGTCAGCGCAGGCAGATCACTGTCGAGGGCCGAGATGTCCCGAAACCTATCAAGGAGTTTCGTGATGCTGCGTTTCCAGGTAAGTTGGCTGAGGCTACAAGGGATCCCATTTTTTCTTGTTTGATTTTAAGGTCATTGCGTTGTTTCTAGAGCTTCCACTATTAGGTATTAAGAATTCAATTGCGCTGTGGTGGAGCCTGTACTTTTTAGTTGTCATTGCTGGATTGATACTTAACTGGAACTGAATTGTAACAGTGATAAAAGAAAGAAGTTGTGGTGGTTGCTTTGAGAATTTCATTCCTTTGTATTATTTCCGTCGACTTCTATACTTGTATTTTGGGGGGTTTATACTCTTTTTTTTTTCTTTTTTTTTAACTTTTCTTCCTTTGAAGAACCTCCTCCTCCCCGAGCTGGCGGCATAGAAGAGAGCATTTACTACCATTGCATTACCTTCAACTCTCTATCCAGATTACTTTGATTTTAGGGACAGTTATATTTATGTTTAAGATGGAGATGGGTACTGAAGAGGGATGAGTTTGATAGAGAAAGATTGAAAAGATTGAAGGACATACGTGGTTATTAGTTATTACTGTAAAGATTGGAGGGTTTCAAAACCAATGAAAGATTTGCCACGAAACCAGATTCATGCTTTTATAGAGTAATATGATATTGATACTTTGTTATTGCACATGACCTTTCAAAAACCTCTTGTCAGTGACCGTATATATGAGTAACATATAAGCTGACCTAAGCACATATCCTCAGATATTGACATGGAGATTAATTGATTATTGAAGTTGAATACTTGGTTTATAGTTTACTTGGTGATAAGAGCTTTATTTTCTTGATGAAATTTTGCCCTAATTGGACGAAGTGATTGATCTGTACGCATACTTTAGTATTGGGGTTTCAGGTGGAATTGGATCCAGATTCATTGTTGCATCCTTTTGCCCTGATAGGCAGCAAAATGAAAATTTGTTAGGTAAATGAAAACAGTAAATACACATGTACTAGCTATTATACCCCAAGATACAAAAGTAGAAAGATAAAAATACATCTGTAACCAAAATGTCACAGCTCCAAAATGCTTTACAAGATGCTGCTAAAATCACTTTTGAAACACCAAACTCCTTAGCTTTGCAAGACCATTCCATCAACAAGTGACCAACATCCAATTGTTACTATGAAATGCTTTATTGGCTGAGGTGCCCCCATCTTTGCCCAACCTTTATTGTACTTATATATTTTTTCCTTTCTGTAATAAAAATTTGTTACTCATAGGAAAATTATATTCTTTTTCTTTCATTCCATGAAAGACAACATACTGCATGAGGGATCAATTCATTAAATGCCACTGAAAGCCAGCTCTAGGGAAGACCTAAATGAGTTATCACTGGCCATTGTGTAAATATATACTTCAATTTTAAAATATTACCACTGGACATTGTAGAGTATTCAAATATCCAAAAAATCATCATAATACGTTTAGTAAATTCTCAAGATTATATTCTATACATTCCATTAGGAGTGGCAATGGATCATATCGGGTTGTGTTCAGGTCATGTCAGAATTGCCTCAACCCTGACCCAGCCATTTCTTAATCTTGTTACAATATCCCTATCCTAACATTATCCATTTATTAACAAGTTGCGTTCATGCCGGCCTACGGATTTCTTATTATTTTAGTTTTGGGTCATGTTGGATTATATCTGATTATTGTCATATGACTGACTGGTTTTGGGTAAATTAGAATCAATGTTTCTTTACAGATTGACGAGAAAACTCTTTAGCTTGAAGCATAATGGATAAAAATACATTAATCACAACACCAAGCAACACTATTAAACAATGTTTAGGAATAATAATTACATAATTTATATTTTTATTACCAAAAAATTATATTTTTTAGTTTCTAATATTAAAAAAAAATATAAAATGTCGAATCAGTTGAGCAGCTTAAGCACCCTCACCCCTAACATTACCAGTTTTTGACTGTGTCGTATCATGTCAAAGTTCTTAGCCCTAACCCTGTAATTTCATGTTATCTTTATGTTGGGTTGGCACTGGCAGGCTGTGTTGGAACTTGGAAATTGCTACCACCTTTCATTCATGTCCCTTAAACTGTGTCCTACACTATCAATTTAGGGTTTCCTCTGGCTGCTGACACTCAAAACACCAGCACAACTATATATGAGGCCTGCCATCCATTCTGATTTTGTAGAGTTTTTTTGATGAGTTGGTCAAGGACATTGGGTTCTTGAATGGAATTTCAACTAGGGTAGTCATGCAAGTCTAATGCTCCGAACCTATCTCACTGATCATGTTTTCAAGTTTAGCTAGAGGCTTTTGGAGGTGTTTATTAATATGCTGAGAGAGGTAGAACTTTCAGCCATATTGTCATGGCACCAAGGAACACATTATTCTAGGTATATGTGCCTATTCCAGGTTTATGTCCTCCTTTTGTGTTTAGCACCTTGATACATCAGGCGACTGGTTGCCCTTGGGTATCAAGGCATGCTTTGTTGCCTAGGAGACATCTTGACTACCATGCTTTTAACCAGAATTCTTCCTGATCAAGAGTGTTAAGGCTATAAGTGGCCAACTTTCTTGCGTAATGGTAATTAACTTACTTATCCTCTTCTAAACAAATTCAAGTCAGAATATGTTGGTAACATGTGAGTTTGAATCAAAATACCAGATTCAAGATTCTTGAAAACCAACATGTCATTGGTGGACGGTTCTTGTTTCACTAGCTGAAGTGTCTATTAGCTTGATGGCATTGCTGGCTTTTAAAACTTTAATTTGAATCTTTGTGAGAATAGCTGATATTTTTGTGATACTGCCAGATTGAACCCCTGACATTAAGATTAGTTTCTACGAACTCTTCCAACTGAGGCAGTGTTATGATAGTAGAATGCATGATATTGAGATTCATTTGTTTTCAGCCTTGTGTATTCAAGTCTTTGGATTGTTGACATCGACATACTGAGTATGGTTTGTGCACAAAGCAGTGGATTTGTCACTGAAACAAAGTCGTAATCGAATATAATTTGTTTTTTACTGGACATTGAACAAAGCTAGATCTCCATTATCAATTGATGTTGCCTATACCCCCCCTCCCCCCCCCCTCTCCCCTCTCCCCTCTCTCCTCTCTTTGGTGAGTCTGGTGCTATGAACATTTCTGGAGTACAATGCATCATAGGTATTTGCAAACATTAGTGAAGAATTTGGAGCCAGTCCACCGCCTTTTTTGCTCTGCCTATTGGCCAGCTGGTTTTGTTTCACTTCTTTTTGGACTTTGTGCTTTGGTTGGGCTTGGCCATGAATGTATCGCCCTTCGAGGCAGGAGATCTTATGCTGGGACTGAGATGAAAAGAGGTCATGACAATTAACACCAGCGGTCATAAAGGAAAATTGTGGCTGAAAAGGACTGATGAACCTTTAAAGCCATGTGACACGAGTTTATATGGTGGCCTCTGTGGCCAAAAGTGATTTTGTGGATTCTGAGTTCTGATTATAAAAAATTCAAAGGGTTTACTAACACTGTGATATTATGCTTTTTTCCTCTCTTGGGGTTTGATCTCTGTACACTTTTTGAAGTTGGTCCACCATATTGCTCCTTCCCACATGCCTACTTATCCCACAACAATGACGAAAACATCAAAAAAGCCTTATCTATTCAAGATCTTTGAGGTCATACTTGATACAAGGCCTAAGTTATGCATGTCTTTCCTTATCACCTCACCTAGAGTCATTTTGGGTCTGCTCCTGGCTCTTTTAGTTCCTTCAATCTGAATCAAATTACTTCTCCATATTGGAGCATCTAAAGGCGTCCATTGAACATGCCATGCCACCTCAAATGAATTTCTATCATGTATCGACGCTAATATCAAATCAGTACTGATATGATCATTCCCCCTAGTTTGACCACACATCCATTTCAACTACGTTGAGTTTATCTATATGATGCTTCTTAACTCTCCAATATTCCGCACCATACATCTAGCCGGTCGAATGATTGACTTATACAAATTTTCTTCAAGTTTTAAAGGAATAAGTTGATCACACAACACTCCGGAAACACCTCTCCACTTCATCCATCTTATTTTAATTCGATGCGAGCATCATTCATTCATCCTCCATATTGCATCCTTTATTATGATTAAGCTAGATACCTAAAAAACTCACTACCCGGTATCTCCCTCTTGTAAATTTACCCGGTATCTCCCTCTTGTCAATTTTCACCACCTCATTATTCATCCTTGTGTGACTAAAGTTACACGTCATATACTCCGTATTTGTTTTACTTATCTTCAAACCTTTTGATTCCAATGTTGATCTCCATAATTCCAACTTGGCATTTATCCCTGCTTTTGTCTCATCCACCAAAACAATATCATCAACAAAAAACATACACTAAGGAACTTCATCTTGAATGTCTCTAAATAAATCATTCATTATAAGGGCAAAACTGATAAGGGCTTAAAGCTGATCCTTGATGTAATTCAATTGTGATTGGGAATTCACTACCTTGATCTCCCACGGTTCTCACACTACTCACAACATCATAATACATATACTTACCTATGTGCACATATTTGCTTGAAATATTTTTCTTCTCTAGTACTTGCCAGATTAATTCTCTAGGGATTACGTCATAAACTTTTTCTATGTCAATAAAGACCGTATGGAAATCCTTCTTGCCATCTCTAAATCGTTCTATGAATTTCAGAAGTAAGTAAATAGCTTCCGTTATGGATTTTTTTGGGTTTTTTAGGTAAGCCCCAAGGTGATTTGAACTCATGACCTTTTAATTTTGAGGTATTGGTCCTTACCAACTGAGCTAACCCCATGGGGTTTCTGTAATGGATCTTCCTGGCGTAAAACCAATTGGTTCTCTATAATATTAGTTTCTTGTCTCATGCGAGTTTCAATAGCTCTCTTCCATTATTTTATATTATGATTAATTAGTTTTATGCCTCTATAGTTATTACAACTCTGACTATTACCTTTATTTCTATAAATCGGAACTATGATGTTTCCTATTCATTCATCTAGCGTTTTTCTTGTGCTCATTATCTTATTAAACAGCTTGGTTAGCCAAGACAAACCACAATTTCCGAAGCTCTTCTACACTTTTATTGGGACCCCATCTAGACTTGGTGTTTTGCCTACCTTTATCTTCCTTAAAGCTTCTTTTACTTTAATCACTCTAATATTTTATATGTATCTACAACATGTGGTGTCTTGATGAGTAATGCCACCTTCCGAGACACTATTACTTAAAATGTCTTCATTTAGTAGGTTGTGGAAATAATTTTTCTGTCTCTCCTTAATGTCTTCATCTCCTCTTACAACTTTACCATCTTCACTTTTAAACATCTAACAGGGTCGAAATCTCTACTATTCCTTTCCCTCATTTTAACTATCTTATAGATAGCTCTCACCTTCATTTGTGCTCAGATTATTATAAAGATCTTCATATTTCTTTGCCCTTGCTTTTTTCACAATCTTTTTAGCTTAATTCTTGCAAATTTATATCATTTTTTATCTTCTACATCCTTATTCCTTTGCCATGTCTTAAAACTAGCTTTTTTAGCCTTAATGGGCTTGAACCTCATCATCCAACCACTAAGGGGGTGTTTGGTAACACTCCAGAAGTTGGATTCTGACTTCTGGAGTATAAATGGAGTAGAAGCCTGTTTGGTAACCCGGTTCAGACTTCTGGAGAATCCATGAGTGAACCGGCTCCAAATGAGCTCTAGAATCCAATTTTTTGGAGCATCAAATAGATGCTTTTCAACTTCAAAGCACAATTTTGGAGTAAAAATCACCCACACCACTACTACCACCAACTACCACCACCATCACCACAACCCACCACCCATCACCCACCACCGCCACCACCCTCCTCCACCACCCACTGCCGCCACCACCACCACCACCACCACCACCACACCGCCACCACCCACCGCCACCTACCATCGCCACCACCACCAACCACCGGCCACCAACCACCGCCACCACATCCACCGCCACCTACCACGCCACCACCACCAACCACCGGCCACCAACCACCGCCACCACATCCACCGCCACCTACCATCGCCACCACCACCAGCCACCAACCACCGCCACCACCACCTACCACCGCCACCACCACCAACCACCCCACCACCGCCACCACCATCCACTACCACCCACCGCCACCGCCACCACCACCATCCTCAATCACCACCCACCGCCACCTACTATCGCCACCACCACCAGCCACCAACCACCACCACCACCACCACCACCCACCACCACCACCAACTATCACCCACCACCACTGCCACCCGTCGCCACCACCACCAACCACCCACCACAGCCACCACCATCCACTACCACCCACCACCACCATCCACTACCACCCACCACCAGCCACCAACCACCGCCACCACCACCCACCACCACCACCAACTATCATCCACCACCACCGCCACCACCATCCACTACCACACACCACCATCCACTACCACCCACCACCACCGCCACCACCCTCCACCACCACCACCCACCCACCGCCACCCTTCACCACCACCTCCCACCCACCACCACCGTCACCAACCATCACCACTCACCACTAGTGCCACCATCCGCCACCCCCCACCACTACTCTGGAGTCCATGACTAAATTAGGTTAACAAACATGTTTCTACTCTCTCATACTCTTGAATCCTTTTGAAGTTGAAGTAGAAATTTGAACCAGAAATAAGAATCCCAGAGTTGAAGTTTTATCAAACAGCCCCTAAGACTCCCTAGAGAAATGAGTCAAATGACATTTTCCTTTCGATTCACTCAGGATATCTGGAGCAACTTTCTTAATACAAATAGTCATCTCGTTCCACATCGCATCAATGTCTCCAACCCACTTTCTTAGTTTAACTACTTTATCAATAAATGCTTTCAAGGTATCTCCTTTTAAACTCCATCACCTTTTCCTAGGGAAAATAACCTCACATTTCTTACGATTTGACATAATGAGACACATATCCATGACCATTAATCTATATTGTATAGTTAGGCTCTTCTTTGGTATAACTTTACAATCCTTACATAACAACCTCTCGGACCTTCTAGTTAGAAAGAAATCTATTTTGCTACTATGATGCCCACTTTTAAAGATAAAAATGCTCCTTTTTTATTTTTTCAAAGTATGTGTTTATAATGGATAAATCATAAGCCACAGAAAAATCTAAAAACTGAAATTCCCTCATCATTCCTCTCTCCAAACCGTATCCTCTATGTATCCCTTCGTAGCCTCTAAGATCTCTCCCCACATGTTATTTTACCCCCTATTATGATATTTTATTCTTGAGTAAAACCTTGCACTAAACCATACATGTGTTCTCAGCATTGTAACTTACTACTTTCATTCAAACCTACTTGGGGTGCATAAGTGCCAATTATGTTGACAACGCCTTTCTCTTACACAAGCTTGATGGATATAATCCTATGAATAATTCTTTTAACGATCCACATCCTTCTTTAAACTTTTAAACTTACTCTATATGTTGATCTTGCCATGTTATATGTACTAGGAAAATTGTTCTGGCCAAGTATCAAAATGATTGAGTAAGATCAAGCCCAAATTGTAGGGGCAGTAGATTAAATAGCAAACTGGATGAATGCGGTAGTCCACTGGATGAATGTGAGGTGGTCGACCAGTTGTAAAACTGTTGATCGCCGAGTACACTCTGTTGAACGGTCAATGGAGGTGGCCAATTGGATCATGAACTGCTGGTTATCGAGAGCACCCTAAGAAAAATGGTTGACCGGTCCATCAACCAATGGAAGTCAAAAAGATGCTTCTCTCAGTCAATTTAAATAATGGCGACCGGCTCTATTTAGTGGTCGGATGAGTTTAAAAAAGATCCATTAGAACCTTAATGGCTAGATTTTCGACTGTTGCAACAATGATCTTTATAAATAGGACAACATTGAGGATCTTTATGACTTTTGGACATATGATTTCTGAGCAAGAAAATTGAAAATCTTTCTAGAAGTCCAAAGCTATTAACTTGAAGATCCAACCGAGAAGATCTGAGTTTTTGGGGACCAAGCTAATTGAGCTACAACTTGTTTAGCCTTCTAATAGGTAACTTTTTTTCTTTTTTGATGAATACTAATAGGTAACTTTTATTTTGGCTTGCAAAGCCATTTTGTTCTTTCACTTGTGAAAGCAGAGGTGAGTCCTCAACTTGTGGATTTATTACAAGGTGATCATTGTGAGGGTTGATAGTATTCCTGGAAAGTTGTCTTGTGTATGAGTGTTCTCCTACCCATCCTGAAAGAGGTTGTGTTAGCGGATTCCTAGCTGTGTGCTGCTTGGAAAGTGGACGTAGGACGGCGGAGAGCATAGGCGTCCAGGTGCCTTGGTGTTGCTTTGGAAAATAGGGCGCCTTGGGCATCCGTCAGCCCTCCAACGCCTTGGAATGCCTTGCCGGTGTGACAATTTAAGCGGCGAGGCTATGCCGAAATACTATAAATTTCACGTGTGCACTTTACATTTGCTTTACTATTTTGTTTATTTTCATTTGTGCACACTAACTTGTTTGTGGAGATTTTGAGTTATTTGAGAGGATTGAAATTTAGGGTAAGATTCCGCATTACCCATTAACCAATTCATCCCTCCTCTTGGGTTGTCTAATGGTCCAACAAATGCCACCCAATTAGTCCAGAAATTCATGAACTATTGGAGGATAAACAATGATGAGGACACACAAAGATCTCTCCTGGTCAAGCACAAGCTCCGGTTTACTTTATAGTTACTTCTGGAAACTAGAAGATTTTTAATTCCTACACTCAGGCAACAATATTGATTATGTTCTGGTCACTTTGGTTTGCTGGAAAATGCTAATTGTTCAACTACTTTCTTGACTGTAGATTATGTTATGCAAGAAGTTATCAAGGCTGGTTTTGTTGAACCTACCCCAATTCAAGCTCAAGGATGGCCAATGGCTTTAAAGGGCCGTGATCTTATTGGTATTGCGGAAACAGGATCGGGAAAAACTCTTGCTTATCTACTTCCTGCTATTGTTCATGTTAATGCACAACCATTTTTAGGTAAAATTGTTTGTTACATGTCTCAAGTACAATATATTTATATTTTCATATTCGGCCTAAATTTCTGTTACATCCATGTTTTCAGCTCCTGGAGATGGCCCCATTGTCTTAGTTTTGGCTCCAACCCGTGAACTTGCGGTTCAGATACAACAAGAAGCCGCAAAGTTTGGGGCATCATCAAGGATTAAGAATACCTGTATTTATGGTGGTGTTCCAAAGGGACCTCAAGTGCGTGATCTCCAAAAAGGTAGGGTGTGGTTAAGAGACTAGAAATGCTGTTATTCATGGTGATTCTCATAAATTTGATAGATATTGGTGGGTAGACATTTTGTTAATTCTTTTCCATTTTAGGTGTTGAAATCGTTATTGCTACACCTGGAAGACTAATTGATATGTTGGAGTCCCATCATACCAACTTGCGAAGGGTTACTTATCTTGTTTTGGATGAGGCAGATCGCATGCTAGATATGGGTTTTGATCCTCAGATAAGGAAAATTGTTTCTCAGGTCTGCTTTCCTGTCTTTTCTTTTTTGTTTTTAGACCATATTTTCTCATAATGCTTGTGCTGTATTTCTGTGAAAAGCAATTTAAAAAGCTTGAATAATTTATACATCCAAATTACAAGAATGTTGTTTTATTGGCCTTGATTATTGTTGTAGGTGGCTCGGGGTGGTGGTGCTGAAGATTTGTTAACAGTATTATCATATTAATGAGAACCATAAGTATGGTGGTTTAGTGCAGCTAAGTGAATCAAAACTTCCAGCACCGGCTTTGTAGCCTGTAGGCCAAATTAAACCCCAATTTGGTTGGAAGACCTAGGGAACCCTTCCTTTGTGCAGCTCTGCTGCAGTTAAGATCCTTCATAGCTCTAAGACCAATGAATTATGTCTTAGAGTTTATTGGAATATAATGTCTTTGAAGTTTGTTCTTAAGTTATAGTCACACTAGAAATAATTGTTTAGAATTTTTAGTATTCCTTCTCTAGCAGGTTCCCTAACTTTAACTTGGGATTTCTTGATCTTCAGTTGAGGTTATCAAAGAGTAGCTATAGGCCTGTCAATAGAGAGATTTTGAGGATATGAATAGTATGTTGTGTTTTATGAAAGTAGAGAAAGTGAAACCGCATGGTTGTATGTGTTTTGAGATTCATGTTATCTCAGTGAAAAATAATTCATCTGAAGCTTGTTTCTGGTTCTGCCTTCAATCTAAATTCAGGTGAGTGGCCTCATTTCTCTACTTGTCCTTTTTAATGTTGTGAATTACCATGTTCAGTGGCATTTACTTTAGTTGGTGCAACCTATAGTTTGCTTGGATTCCATGTGGACATTGTGGAAGTATATATATATATATATATATATATATATATACAAGCAACACTTTATTTAGGAGAAGAAAGAATATGGCTAGGTTAGCCCCAACGAAAGAGATCCCAATACCGGACCGACAACTAGTAGAAATGGTATTCCAAAACAGATTCCTGGCCTTATTTTATATATATATATATATATATATATATATATATATATATATATATATATATATGTGGATTTTCTTATTGACACTTTCTAAGGTGTCAAAGATTGGCTAGGTTTTCCCCAACCAGGAAGGTTCCAAAACCAGACTAACAACTAGAAAATGGTATTCCATAGCAGATTCCTGGCCTTATTTATTACTTGTTTTGCGAGATTATCTGCCACCTCATTGATGCATGTTGGATCCCTTTGGAGTGAGCAATTCAAATGGAAAGCAAGATAATGAATACTTCTAACTAAATATGAGAATTGCTTGATTCCAATATGAGAATGTCTCAGAACTTCAACCTTGGTCATTTCCAGCTTCCATCCTATCCCAAGGAATTAATATTGCTGGGTGAACTGTGATTTTGTTCTTTGTGATGACAAACCCCGAGAACTTTCGGAGTCATCCTCGTGTTGTGCTTTCAAAGTATCTTAAAGACCTTTCGTAAATCTGCAAGGTGATCTTCTTCCTTTCTACTTGTATCTGTGAAGTCATCCACATAACTCCCTACTGTTTTGCTTGTTAATCTAGAAATATCTGCATATAGCATAGTTGTCAAGGTGTTGCCTGGAGACAAGCAACACCTAAGCGTTCAGGCGGTCTTTCATTCCCTGGGCGGTTGGTCGTCTTATCACGCCTTGTTTTATTTATTTATTTATTTTTGTAATTGACACCATTTGTAGCATTT
Source organism: Protea cynaroides (assembly GCA_028583415.1). Classification (NCBI taxonomy): domain Eukaryota; kingdom Viridiplantae; phylum Streptophyta; class Magnoliopsida; order Proteales; family Proteaceae; genus Protea; species Protea cynaroides. The sequence continues at coordinate 112,796,891 of CM053276.1, forward strand.
TTATTGGATGTATAAAGTACATATATATACCATAATGCATGGAATCATGCATATGTATTAAAAACAATAAAAAAAATGATGTTCTTACCCTCTCCCTTTTGTATGAATCCTCTAATGGAAGGTGTACCTATACAATGCCTTGGGAATGCCTCGGGTATGCCTTGGGTATGCCTAGGCTCCCATACACCCCTACAACGCCTTGAAAACTATGACATATAGCCTGTTGGTAGATGGCACTAGCATTTTTTAGACTGAATGGCATCACCATGTAGCAGTACATACTAAATGGAGTTCTAAAGGACATGTGCCTTTTGTTGTCTGATCCTTCTTGATTTGGAGACTACGAAGGATATAGGTGCTCAGCAACAAGTAATGGCTGCTGTTTCACAGGAGCCAGACAAGAATGAAAAGGAAGCCCCTTTTGATGCATACATACAGGAAAATAGCAGTTGGATGATTCTGAAATTTTAGGAAGCAGCCCTGTTCGGTTATGAACTTTTGAAGTGATTCTGGTTTTTTTTTTCTTTTAATTCTCGGGAACACTTTGGGAGTAGAATCATGTTTGCTAAGGGTTTTATGTGAACCGGTCCAAAAGCAAAAAGTACTCCAAGAATAAAAAAATAAGAATCAAAATTTTTTTTGTGTGGCTAAATTGATGGTATTTAAATCAATGATTAAACAATTGAATTTTACCTCTTCATAAAAAATGGTGATGAATCCAACCAAAAGGTCATACGTAGAAATGTGTTGCAAAGCATGAGTGTACATTTCCATATGGCCATCCTCTTCACCTATCTGCGATATATTTTTTTTTTTTGTCACTGAGGTTTTGTTGAATAAGAGGGGCCTAGTTGGCTGGTTTATGATTAAACAATTGGATTTTACCTCTTCTTCAGAAATGGTTATGAATCCAACCAAAAGGTCATGCGTGGAAATGCGTTGCAAAGCATGAGTGTACATTTCCATATGGCCATCCTCTTCACCTATCTGCAAATGTATATATTTTTTTGTTACTGAGATGTTGTTGGATAAGAGGGGCCTAGTTGGCTGGTTTATGATACACAGGTCACAGGTGTATTGTAACATTCCATTGAGATCAAGTGCATAAAAACTGGGTTCATGATTTTGTTCTCAATGAGATTGGCGAAGGGAGTCTTGTTGAGGGCATCAAACTTTTCTATGATCCGATTTTGATCAATTTGGGGGTTTGTTACGTTTCATGCCGACCTTGAAGTTGGTGTTGAATGATTGGGTTTGTTTCTTCTTCAGGTTGGGTCGGGAATCATGAGCATCTATTTGGGTTGTTGTAGAAGAAAGAGTGTTCATCATGGTATTTGCCTTCCCCGCATGAAATTTTTTACCTGGTTCATCAATTCCCATCATTGGACAAGGATCTAAACCTTTGTTCTTTTGGATTTTGAACCTATGTTCCTTGGATGTGCAGATGTTGAATATATATGGTTCTGATTTTGGGAAGAACAGTTAAGATTTGATTTTTGTGGATGATATTGATATACAGTCTGATTTTGGGAGACCAAAGGCAGAGAGAGAGAGAGAGAACTCAGCAGAAATAGCCTTCTAAACAGTACCCGTGGACAGTGTTTCTCTTTTTTTGGTTTTTGTCATATAACGAAGAAAGGGAAAATTGATGGAAAGCTAGAAGAAGGATGGAAGAAGAATAGAACCTTAGAAGTCCCACAGCCTCGGAAGCTCACTTGACACTGTAATGGCAAGCTTTCTTTATTCTTAAATTGTAGTTGCTTTTGCCCCATTTCATTCATATATATAGCCAATGGCTTTGATAAAATATAGAAAGTAGACAATGGCAACTCTTGTTGACCAACTCCCTATTACATAAAAAATAGGAACTTCCTATTACATCCTTGCTAGAAATAGAAACTCAAAAATAGAAACTAAGCTAAGATCTTTTGAGCTAACAAAAACTTAGTAAATAATAAAATCAACTCATTAGAATAGAAACTTCTAAAACAAAGAACTTCTGAAAACAGAATATAGAAACTCACTAAAATAGTAATTTTTAAGACAGGATAGAACCAAAATAGTAACAGAATTCCTTGGTGCATACTCAATGGATCTTCTAGAAGAATCTTGAGGATCTTAAACAAGCTGCTTCACATGAGCAGTACCACGTGGTACTATTCACGTGAACAGTGACGAGAGGCTGCAAGCTGGTTGAACCAACTCCAATGGCCAACTGTCGGCTGGGCTGATTATGCCTCACTGAGTTTCCTAGTGTAGCCACTCATCCATCCCAGTATCCCGTTTTCTAACCCCCCCCCCCAACCTCCTCTTTTCTACACTGGTTTGTGTATGTTGTTTTCTTTGTCGCCCAATATTAATTTCCATGACCATGATGTTTAACCCCACTGTTGCTGCGGCTGATGCATTTGGCTTTGAAGGGGTGATGGAGGATTCTCATATATAGGGTCTTCTATGTTATGACTTGACTGCACTGTTTCTTGTTGTGCTGTTCATGTAGGATTTGGTCCTCTGCAGCGAGGGGGGTCGCTACAGAGGTGGCAATGAGGGGTCGATGCTAGCCACATATACAACTTACCATCCTACGGTCAAGAATAGATTGATGTAGAATAAGGAGGGACAAGGAGTTGCAGCTTAAAAAATGCAAAACACCTCTTCATTCTCTTCTCCTTCTCGATGAAACCCTCTTCATTCTCCTCCTCCTCCCTCCTCGATTCATTGCCTTTCTCCTATGATCAAGAGTAGATTATTGTAGAATATGGTGGGACAAGAGGCAGCAGCTTAAAAATTGCAAAACAGCTCTTGAGCTCTAAACCAAAATCGAATATGTGAAAAAAATCCAAACCGTGAAAATCCTATTCATTCTCCTCCTTCCCGATTGAAGCCCTTTTCATCCTTCTTCTCCCTCCTTAAATTCTCTTCATTCTTTCTCCTCTGAAATCGATGGAAATCCCAAATTGATTCAGCGAAGAGAACTCCCAATCCCCCCTGAAACCGCTCCTTGAAACCCTACTGGGTCTTCCTGTTCTTCCTTTTAATCACTCCATACGAACGTTAGTCACAGTGTAAAATTTTATTTCATCAACATAGCAGTTATTGTGGACTGGTGTGTGTTCTTCCCCTTTAATTTTTTTGCTGCAGATGATTAAGATAAAGCATCTGTTTGACACTGGATTGGCCTAGTTCGGAAAATTTTCTATTGATGTTCACTGTCATTGGAAATAATGGGTCTATGAGTCTGTGATCCAGGTTTACATATGATGTTGAGTAGTTGCGTTCGTTTTCGTTAAGCACAGAATAGGAATGGAAATATCACATACGAGCAATAAAATTGATCTTTTAGCAAAGATCCGTGTTTACATGGCATTAAATAGGAGGAAGGAGGAGAATGAAGAGGGTTTCGTCGGGAAGGAGAAGAGAATGAAGAGTGTTTTGCTTTTTTTAAGTTGCTACTCCTTGTCCCTCCTTATTCTAAATCAATCTTTTCTTGACTGTAGGATGGTTAGTTGTAGACATCGACCCCTCATTGCCACCTCTGTAGCCACCCCCCTCGCTACAGAGGAGCTGAATCTGTTCATGTATGAGATTTTTTATTTTTTATTTTAATGTTGAATCCTCTTGCCTCCAAAGTCTTTTTTTTTTTTTTTTAAATGCAATAAATGAATTATTCATTAAGGGGGCAGAGATTCTGCTCTACTCTAAAACACACTGCTGGTCTTACAGCTATGTTTTTCTTTCTTTTCCCCCTTTAATGTTGTACCCCTCAGTTTTATTGAACGCATAGATTACTGATTTCTGGTTCTGTAGGCGTCATCCTTTTCATTTATACCTCGTCATTATGATTGCATTCAGATTATAAATATTTGTCACTTCAGGGTATTTCTTGGTTAGGAGCCTCAAACAAAAATCTGACTTCCACTCACTTTTATGAAATTGTCAGCCATATATTCTGCTTTCATCTAGGTTGTCTTAAACCTTTGATTCTATAATCAATTCTTTATTCTAACTAGGCATTTGCTTTTCATCAAACCAAAACTCTGTCATGAACAAATAAGTGAGTTCATATTGTTATTGTATGTGTTTGATCCTCTCATCCTCATCTATTGCAAACGGCCATGAACTTAATATAGATCCTGGTGTGAATTGTTATGATTAGATATGCATTTGCTCTTGGGGTAGTTCTAATTTAAGCAATATGATCTACTTGAAACACCTATCTTTTTCAAAACCACCAAAATTCCTCTCTAATTAGTGAATTATCATTGTAATTATCACTCTGTAACTTAGCAAAGAACTTCTGAGGATCTTTCATCTTCTTCCTAAACATCACATCAGTTGCCTAAATAATTTGCCTTATAGTCACCAGTCTACTGGGCATCTCGTTTATGAATTGTGTTATTCTTGCTTCATGGCACATCTCCTTTGATGCATTATCTCCTGAATTTTCACATTGTTGTTCATAAGCTTGGTCCCCCAATTGTAGTTGTGACTTTTGAGTACCTCTGTTGTTCTTGCAGACAATGTTACATGGGCTTGGGTAGGTGTCAAGGAGTTGGGTCCACCTTTCCCCCAAAACTTGGGGATCTGTATAAAAAAAGGGGATAAAATGTGTCAAAAAAGGGGTAATGTGTCTAAACAAAGGGGAATGATCTTCTTCTTCTTCACAGCCACATCCAAGTGTACAACTTTAGAATGTATGTTGGACACATATCCCATAACAATACCCGTATCGTGTCAACACGGGTAGTGAAGGGTTATATAGCATCTGTGTTGGCATCACTGGCTTTTCCTCCATTCATGTGGCAATTGCTTAGTGTTTATAATATTGTTGAATAGCTTAATTAACCAAATGACTGCTCTCTCCTATGCATTTCAGAATCTCTATTCTTTTTCAGTTGAAAGGTCTCCTTAGAATAGTGCCTACGATAATAGAGCCTAAATTATGAGATTTCTCTCCCTGAAGTTAATAATGCATAGGTGTTCATGTTATATTGTTTAGAGATTTGGGCATTTTGTTTTTCACCTGCTTTGTGATAGGATGGTATTTTTTTTAAGATGCTCAGGTTGAGTGAAAAAAAAATAGTTGTACATGTACCATAGCAAATACATAATAAATATACATGACACTTGTGAGAGAATTAAATAATTTTAAGCAACAATTGTAGTTAGTAGCGTAGTTGTACTGATTTAGGGTTTAATTGGAGATGATTAGTCTTGGACATCCTACTCATTCAGAGAAACCTTTTTATGCAGATACGCCCAGACCGCCAGACTTTGTACTGGAGTGCTACCTGGCCCAAGGAGGTTGAACAGCTTGCGAGGCAGTTTCTTTATAATCCATACAAGGTGAGATGCACTGACAGTGACAAGCCTTCAGGGTCATAAAACCGTCAATTACTGTGATCATTATTTCATAGCTTTTGTGCATGTACATATTTATTTGGCTTTCTTTGGCATAGGTGATTATTGGTTCTGCTGATTTGAAAGCTAACCACGCGATTCGCCAGCATGTGGAGATCGTTTCAGAGAATCAGAAATATAACAAGTAGGCAGACTAATACCTTGGGTGTTCAGTTTGTTAATAGATTGCTGCATGCATGGGATTGAAAACACTGGTTTAAATTTGGTTAATAATTTTAGGGTGGTGAAGCTGCTGGAGGACATCATGGATGGTAGCAGAATCTTGATTTTCATGGATACCAAGAAAGGTTGCGACCAGATCACCCGGCAGCTCCGGATGGATGGTTGGCCTGCCCTCTCAATCCATGGAGATAAGAGTCAAGCAGAGAGGGACTGGGTCCTATCAGAGTTCAAAGCTGGCAAGAGCCCCATAATGACTGCGACAGATGTAGCAGCACGTGGTCTAGGTATGTACAATGGTTGTATGGATAATAGTAACTGGGTTCTTCAAGTAGCTTGAGGACATTTGGTTGATCTGATATAGAATGAATATAGGCATGGTACCGGTGTTGGGCTTGGGTTCTGTCAGTATTCTATGCAATTCTATGCACTAAACAAAACTATAGTTTTTACATTATTTTGGTGAAAGCTTTCTTGGTCTGCACAGACCATGTAACCTTACCTGGTCTACACATCTAGTTGTACCACGTGGAAGGGTGATGTGGCAATTCTGGTGGTTGGATATTTAGGAAATGATCTGGATTGCCCAGGTGTCAAATTGCAACCCAAAGTCTGTTTAACCTTCTATGTATGCTCGTGCAGCCGCTCGGTAGTATGTGCACAGTGCCGTAGTGCTGAATTTCTCATTGCTTTATTTTGCCACTTGGCAAACTTCATCTGGGCTGAAACTTTGTCGCCATGGGACCCGGGACCATTAGATCTACCTATCGACAAAGTTTCAGCCCCATCCAATCTGCCATGTAGCAGATATTGTGTGCAGACCAGGAAACTTTACACGGGTAAGAGTCGTCGGCAGCCTGCCTTTTCCTCTGCATCTTTTTCTTGATTTCCACTCCAACAGGTAAGAGCCATCGGCAGCCTGCGCAGCACCACCGGCTGATGGATTCCCAATGGCTTCAGCGATGCCCATGCAGGCAGTGCGGATGCCTTAAAGAGACTTTTGCAAGGGATGCCATTATCACGTGGTGCAGGGGGAAATTCGCTATAGCCAACGCCATCATCAATGCACTCTGCAACCACCTGACTCAGCTGGATGGATTTGATTGCCAGGGATTCGAGTGCGAATTGGTTTTTGCTGTGATTCATAGGAGGCGGTTGAATTGGAACTTAGCCGACATCATCTTGGACCTTAGGAAGGTCGCGGCAAAAAAAAAAGACGAAAGATGAGAGAGGGAGGAGAAAGGAAGAAGATTGAGGGAGCTAGGTTTTTTTTTACCCCATAAAGCGGAAGACACTGGTAAAGAAGCAAAAGGTGTTCAGGAGAGGGGGAGCTTGAGAGAACTAAAAATGACTTGTTTGTCTTCCATAAAAACGATTTGTTTTTCTTCCGTAAAAATGATTTGTTCTTCTTGTTCATACCAACCTGATTCATACAACCTCAGCGTTTCTCTGCTGAAGGCTGAAGCAGAAGAACTTCTTCTCTCCCCTAAAACCCATTCACATTCATCTCTTCAGCTCTACACCTTGAACACTTCTACTGATTCCCAATTCCCAAATCCCAAGAATACAGAAATCAGAGATGGCTGTGATGTCTGAGCAGCAACATCACTTGCCTTCATAGTAATTGTGGATGAGATAACAAAAATCTACAAATCATTGCCACTCTGATCCTCCATTGAGAAGGTTCCAGCAGCGAAATCTTTTCTCAGAACTGTAAATAGTGAAGAACAGATGAAGCTTGAGAGCTTGAGATCTCCAGAAAGCAGATACCCCAGGATGTCCCAGAATAGCTGTTTCCTGTGTTGCAGCAAGTGAGGAACGCGATCATGTTGCAGAGTCATCAGCAAAGCAGAGTGGCTCGTTAGTTGGTTGATCTGGACAAGATGTTTCAGATTATTGATGATCTCATTCAGATTTCAGAGAGCTTCTGGGTTGGTTTCTGAAACTAAACAGAATAAAAAACCAGTTGATTTGGTCACCCTGTTTCCTAAAAGTGAAACAGTTGCTGTTATCAGTAATCAGAGTATGAACAAGAAGCAAGCTGAATCAGATGTCTCAAAGATTGGATTCTCTGCAGTTTAGCATGTAATCAAGAGGGAGATGCAGAGAGAAGGGCGGGGAAGGGGGAGGGGGTAGGGGGGAGGAGCGGAGGGGAGAAGGAGGGAGAGGGGGAGCCTGAGCTGGAGGGGAGAGAGATGATGGAAGTGACAGTTGTGGCGGTGAGCAGGGAGGAGAGGGGGAGAGAGGAAAGATTTAGCGGTGGTGCAGATATCATGTTACTACAATGCACAAATTGAGCAGTTGAGATCCAAAATGATGATCCGATGGTCAATAAAACGGCAGTGTAGGAGTTGTAGGAGACTCCATCCCACTCCGCTTGCTCAGAAAACCTGTCCCCATATTGTAATTATGTTCTTGTAGGAATTTATCTAGATACATCCATAATTATGCATCCTTCTCACACAACCACATGTAACATTGTTCTCTTTCTGCTTGCAATAGCATTCCATACACCACCCTTTCCTCACATTCCCTTTCAGGTTTTCTCCTATTTTAAAGCAGCAAAAATCCATGGAAGTGTCTGGCATGCATGTCAAGTTTCTGACATGGCCAGAAAATGATGAATTGGAATATTCTTGTTTTGTATGCTTTTAGCTATAACCATATTCAATTAATGGTGCATGGATGATATTTCTGTCAGAATTTATCCTGCTTCTCAGCCATCTTTCTATTCTAGTGTGTTGATACATTTTATTTCACGCTTCAAAATTCTCTTTTTTAAAGGTTACGAATTAATATTACAGTTCAGGTGGATCGTTATGGATGCTATATACTGCTGCATGCACAGAGATCCTTATTGCATTTATAAAGAATAAATAAAGATTGGCATGGATGATTTTTATTTGTTAAATACCCATTGCAACTTTGAGAAACACAGCCAATACTCATCTCTTCCTCTAATTTCCTGGTGGTGGTGACAGATGTAAAGGATGTGAAATATGTGATAAATTATGATTTTCCGGGGTCCCTAGAAGATTATGTCCACCGCATTGGTCGAACAGGCAGAGCTGGGGCAAAGGGAACAGCATATACATTCTTCACCGCTGCAAATGCCAGATTTGCTAAGGAACTTATTAGCATCCTTGAGGAAGCTGGACAGAAAGTCAGTCCTGAACTAGCAGCAATGGGGCGTGGAGCGCCACCGCCTCCATCAGGTTGTCTCTTCTTCCTTTATATATATATTTAAAAAAAGAAATATATGGTACAGAAACTATTCAATCAACTAAAACAGGATTCTTTGAGTTTAATAAACCATGCCATTTCCCTTAACTTTGAGTTTAATAAACCATGCCATTTCCCTTAACTTTGAGTTTATAAGCCATGCCATTTCTCTCTGCATTGATGTATGTCTAACTGATTGCAACTGTGATTGATCTTCTCTGCTTCTTCTTCTGTTACCAATCAGGTCTTGGGGGATTTCGTGATCGTGGGAGAGGTTTTGGTGGCCGCCCGCGGGGTTAATTGATTAATGAGGGAAATGGATGGCCAGAAACCTACCAATGGGAAAACAGCCCAATCCCTGAAACCATGGTGGGGCTTGTATTTTGACATTGACTAATTGATGATGAGACCCTCAAATCTTGGGGTAACCTTCTCTCACTGGCAGAACCTAGGAAGCCCTTTTGTTGGAGCTTAAATGTCATCATCAGCTGATCTGTGCTTAATGTATGGCAGTCTGTAGGATAGAACAACCAAGGAAAAAGGAAAAGAAAAGCAACCTTAATTTCTTCTTTCTTCATCTTTCTGTTTTTTTTTCCCCTTCCTTTTCTTCCTCTTCAATTGAATTGGATTATTAATCTCACTGATTGTATACTAATCTTGTAAGTGGTTACTTTATTGATGGTTGTGCCGCCATATCCTGCAAAACCCCCTTGGGATGGTAATGTATATTTTGTTAGATTACGTATAAGACTCAATTGGTTAACATTTTGCTAGGTACATTCTACCTGGGTATTTTTCTACAGAGACATGCCTGCGTCCTATGTAAACTCTGCCTTTTTATTTACTTAACTCTTTAGGTATTAGGTTGTGAAAGCAATCTTTTTTAAGATATCAGAAAGATCATCAAAACTAAAAATAGACTGATCCAGGATCCATTTAAATAACACTTGTAGGTTCTATACTCACGTCTGGCACGAGTAGCTTTTCCAATTACAACCATAAACAGCTGGATAAATAATACCATTGACTGATCTGAATCGTCTTATGACAATAATGATGGGAAAAGTGTTGACAAGCCCATCCATGTCAATTGCTTCCAGGATTTACTTGATTTGAGGAAGTGTGAACCGGCCAATCCCAATTTTGATTATAGTCGATATGTACTGTATTTCTAGGGTTCATACCAGTCTAAGCCCTAAGGGATGGGAATGGTAGGGAGAAGCAACGATAATAGAAATTGGTGGCCAGCCCACAAGAGGATGGATACATGTGCATTGAAATTTCTAGCATTGCAAATAAAATTCCACAGGATGATTGTATTGAATTGAATACAAGCCATATTCAAATTCCTGCTATAACAAAAGGGGGCATCTTTGTCAATTGAACCTAGGGATCTAAACAGAGCTGATTAAGGCCATATTATTGATATGGGTCTTCAAATCCAATCATCAAATATGATAATTTAAAATTTATTAATTTACATCGCAAAAGTAGTTGACATGTTAGGTATCTCTTTCCTAAATTAGGCCTCAGAACCCTTTTCTTTTTCTTTTTGGTTTGGGAGGGAACCTCCAAAATAAGTGGTTTCCCAAACTCTGGCATGTCTCCATTTCTTGGATTCTAAAACACAGAGGAGGATGATAACATCTACAAAAATTGATTAACCTTGCCAGGTTACAATTTGCTATTTGTCAAGTACTTGATCGACATCCATCTCAATGGCCTAATTTCAATAGAAAATGAGGATACTAAATGAGTAAAAAAGTGTTTCCCACCATCATCTATTACTGATGGGGAAAAATAAATACTTCTTGTCGATGTGTAATTTCCTCTCACATTCTCGTTTTGTCTCTTTAAATTCTAGGTCTCTTCCCAATGAACCGACTACCAAGCCTTCATGAACTCTCATTTCCTAGTTGATTTGTAATCTCCAAATACACCGGCAGTGTGTAGATCCTCCTCCCTAAGAGTTTATATCATTCGTATAATTTTATTATGATTCTTAACTATGATTTGTCTCACCTTATATGCGTACACCGGGCTGAAAATTTACCAATGAGTATATGATGATCTATAACTAGACCCATCCGTTTGGAATTTTGCATATCTCCTATATATTGTGGTATCTTGATGGCCGAAAGAGCGTACACAAAAAGGAATCGGTGTCACTAGCTGATGTCAAAAAAAAAAAACCTTAATTAAAATAAGGGGGGGATTAATCACATACTTATATTTCACTATTATTGTTTATTTAAAATAAGTAAGGGGAGATGGTTCTCTCAAGAGGGTTGTTGTCAGCATCACAAATGGATGCTGAGTATGTGCAAGGGGAGGGAGAAAGATCCTCTATAGTAAGGCCAAAGTAGCAGTGAGATCTTAGCCACTCAAAATGCATCGGAACATGTCCCGATGCACTTTGAGTGGCCAGTAAACATGTCCCGATGCACTTTGAGTCGCTGGGCTCATTATCATTTTGACCTCACTTCAGAAGATCCAACGAGGGGGATGCTGGTGTAAGATTCAAATCCTCTCCTCCAAGAGAATCTGGAGGAGAGGTGACACCCCATATAGATGGACAACACCTGGGAATCAGAGCTCTCCATCCGAGCCGACAAGTTGAGATGACAGGGGGTATCGGCTCGGATGAAGGGCTCGGATCCACCCAAGTCTCAGGTGTCGTCCATCCATATGGGGCGCCACCTCTCCTCCATGGGATGTGGATCTGCTGGCGTAGCTCCCACTCCGCCGTCAAAAACTTTTGCCGCAAGTAAAAAATAAACAAGAAGTGAGAATGACAGATGAAAAGAGCAAGAGAGTGGGAAAGAATCAGGGACAAAAGAAGTCAGACGAGCAAAGAAGGGAACAATGAGTGATGGTCCAAAACTTTACGCCACCAAACCGAAAAAAGGTATTACTGATTCGAATCTGACCCCCCAAAGATTTCCGATGAAATAATCGCTGCTCTTTTTTTAATTTTCCTCTGTCTGATCTCTTCTATGGTTTGTTGCTCACTGGAGTTCTTGTTTTGCTGATTATTTTTTGCAGCACATCTAAAACAATCAAACAAAGCCAAAGAGTTCTCATCTCCGCCATCAATGGAGACTCCCGCGGCTGCTGCTCCTCCTACTCCTCCTCCTGAGCCTCCTAAGGTGCCTTTTGCCAGACGCTACAAGTTTTTGTGGCCGCTTCTCTTAGCTGTGAATCTTTCTGTGGGAGGTCAGTCACTTCGTCCTTTTACCCTCAATAATGCTATCCGTGCCTTCATAGCATGTCTTAACAACCCATAATGAACCTAGCGAAGCCCTAATTTCGCTATCTCGATTTGAAATGATTTTATTGGGTTTTGCTCCGTAATTGTTTATTGAACACACAGACTGCGTTTGGTTGGAATCTGACTCCTGCTATTTTGACCTTTTCACATCACATAGCCGGCCATCATCAGGGCGATGTCGTCGAAAGCTAAAGCGAGTGCTCTTTTTTTTTATTTTTATTTGTCTTTAATTGTAAAGTGTTTGCCAAAAATAGAGTGGTAACTCGTAGTTCATAGTGTAACTTCGTCTTTCGTGAATTTTGTATAAGTCAAGCATGGTTAATGTCTAGGCAGTTTAGTACATTATCCAAGTTATCTGGGTTATCATCATGCCGGGGGAGGGGGGTCATGGATAGAAATGATTCCCTTCATTTTTTTTCCCACTCGTATGCTTCGGCATCCCAGAATGAAACCATTTCATTGCGGGTGGCAACAGTGGCTACCTAGTTTTTAGCATCAGAAAATTTTCTTCCTACCAAATAGTTGTTTTACCTTCTCCTTTGCCTTCCGCGAAATGATCTTAATTAGATCCGCGAAATGATCTTAATTAGATCTGCTGATACTTGGTGCCTTAGTTGTTGACATTAGACATTTTTTATCCCAAATGTCGATCACAAGTACTTGCGATCTGCTGCTTGGTGCCTTAGTTCTTCATTCTTTCACAAAATTTGAATGTTGCACCATTTAGAAATCTGTTCATATCAGGTCATGTCGCATACCCTGATTTGAGTTGCACTTAGAATAGAGGAATATAGTTTTTCACAAATGTTTGAGCCCATTAGGGTATGCACAATACATGTAGGACCAGAGATAAAAGAGATGGTAATGCATTGAAGTTGTTGTTTGGTGGAGTTAGTTACAACTCTTCTTGATGTCACTGTTGGTTATTTGTACCAAATCTATGCTATAAATGTTGGGAAAACAAGAATCTTTCCGTTCTATGTGTGAATCAAAGGATTTTACAAAAATGAGAGCCAACTATGAAACCATAAGTTGGAGGAGCCAATGTAAGAGGACTACAAAAACATAAACAACATATCCACAGGAATGACACAAGAGACGAGATTTACATGGTTCGGAAAAATCTGCCTACTTCCACGGAGTGAAACTAGGATCTTTCTCTAAGAGTAAGAGAAGAAAAATAGTATAAACCTTGTGATTTGATTCCCTAACCCAAGTCCTTTGTACACCTTTTTCTCATCTCTTCACTCCTCCCCCCGCGCCCTCTTTCTCTCTCTCTCTCTCTCTCTCTCTCTCTCTCTCTCTCTCTCTCTATGTTAACCAATATTATTGTAAAAGGATGGGCCTGTTTATTAAGGTCCATTATCGATTAGTTTAAGTGTTTAAATCAGGCCTAATACCGATTTAATTAAGAGACCATGTGCCTTATCCTATCCCTTCTTACTTGTAACTTGGACTTTATCCTTTAAAATCCTAGTCTCTCATCTTCTCCTCAATTAAAATAGGATTACTTTTCTTTATTAGAATATGACTGTTTTTCTTTATCCTTTTAGTCATGAAAGTCCTTGTCCTTTTAACATGTGGAACTCTTATTTATTTTGTAACTATGACTCTTTATCTTGTGGAATCCTAGACCTATCACTTTATCACTTTTATTTTGTCTATAAATAATGATTGCTAAGAGGAGAGGAATACACTTTGATTCTCTCCATCTTCTCTTATTTTTTATTTTGTTATATGGTATCAGAGCAATTACTTGGGTTGCAGTTTTGAGAGTCATTTAAGGTTCTTTGCTAGGTGTGCAGCCACCACTATTGCTGCTCCTATTGAACTGCTGCTTATGCACGGTTGCCCATGGTTTAAAATCTCAGCAAGATCTCAGTAATCTCGCTAGTCTCGACACTAGCCGAGATGAAACTAAGGTCGATAACTCATCTCGGCGAGATCTCGGTGTTTTCGACTAATTTCGTCAATTTCTCGCGAGATCTCGGAGAGAAATTGCTTTTTGATCTTTTTTCAAAATGAATAAAATGGTCTATGCCCTGTTCTCGGTAGATAACTCAACGAGAACATGTAAGTTGGTGTTTTCTCCACTTTTTTGAAGAAAACTTGATTTCTTCCTCATTTTTTCTCGGTTTGATCTTTGAATGCTTTCGGTGGTGCTTCGGACGGCGGGGATTGCTGTGGGAGCTTTGTGTTAACCGTTGAAGGCAAGATTCTTGTTCAAAAATGATATTTTTATATAAGGTTATGAGAGAAAAAAAACAAAAGTTTGTAGAATGTATGATGATAGTAGGATGGATCATCTACGACACTCTACGTATTATTAAACATTGTATGTGGATTGTGGAGTATTGAACATAGGGACTATGAGATCATCCAGTATTGAACATTTGAACTATGATGTAATGATTTATAATGAAGTGTTATTTTGTTTCTCATTCCCCTAATGCATTATGTTATTGTCTCATTTGTCATATTTGATTGAGTATAATAGCCAATATTAGCCTAAGTTTACAACAAACTTCAACGTTTACTGCCAAAACATGGGCGAAACCCAAACAACCACAAAGTGTCATTATTTTTAGAATTTTAGGCTCTAAATGTGTTCATGTATGCAAAGATGAGGTTCCCCTGTAGTTTGAGGCCTAAAAAATGAGTTTTGGCCACCGAGACAGCCTTTTAACACTGTCTTGGGGAGATCTTGCCGAGTTCTCGGTTTCGGAGGAGGCTGAGACTCCTCCGAGACACGAGATTTTAAACCTTGTTGTTGCCTCATTGATGCCGCAAGCCTTCTTGGTATCCTGTTGATGTGCTACTGCTTCTGAGATATTGCTGATCGAGAAACTCTTTCCTACTGCTGCTCTTGATGTGTTGATGTGTCGCTCATGTCCTGTTGCTCTTAATTTGCTGCTGAAGCACTACCCTACTATTGCTGACAATATCCATCAGTCCAAACTTATTGATCTGCTGCCTCCTATGATTTGGTGCAACCTACTACTACTACTTGGTTCACAGTGATTAACACTGTGCTGCTACTATTACTTATTCACAGTGACATATACTATGCTGCTACTACTATTTGGTTCATAGTGACATATACTGTGCTGCTACTACTACTGTTGCCACTACTACTGCTACTGCTATTGTTAGTACTATTGTTGCTGCTGTTTTCGCTGTTATATTGTTCTAAGCTGAAGCTCTCACATTCCCCCATGCTCCAGCTTGAGGGGAGGTGTTAATTAAAATTATTGTAAAGGGATAAACTTGTTTATTAAGGTCCATTACCAATTAGTTTAAGTGTTTAGTGATGGGCCTGATTATTCAGGCCCAATACCGATTTAATTAACAGGCCATGTGCCCTATCCAATCCCTTCTTACTTATACCTAGGATTCTATCTTTTAGAGTCCTAGCTTCTCATCTTCTCCTTAATTAGAATAGGACTGCTTCTCTTTATTAGAATATGACTGCTTTTCTTTATCTTTTTAGTCATGAGAGTCCTTATCATGTTGACATATGGAACTCCTATTTACTTTGTAACTAGGACTTCTTTATCACTTTACCGCTTTTATTTTGTCTATAAATAGTGACTGCTAAAAGGAGAGGAATATACATTGATTTTCTTCATCTTCTCTTGTTTTCTATTTTGTTACATGCTACACACTAACCATAAAAGCTACATCTTCTCTATTGGTTATACTCTCAAGGAGCACCTCTCCTCCTTTCGTGTGTTTCATGAGTCTTGACAATGGCTACTTAAGTTAGTTGTCAATCTCTACAAACCCACTAATTCTCTCTCCTTAGAACCAACCACATCTCATTTTCCCAAGAGTGGCTCTTCGTGTTCCACATGGTTCACCTTTCCAAAACAATGCTTCTCTTGAAGACTCAACTTCCACTTTCCAACAAAGTGGACTCACCTCTCTATATGGGAAAACAAGTCTTCCCTTGAAGACTTGACTTCCACTTTCCCACAAAGTTGGCCACCTCCCATATGGGCTCACAAGAGATTTAGTGGGTTAGAAAGAATGGGAATAGAGGAGCAGGGGCCTGAAAAAACAAGTCCAATACTTGTTTGCCGGTTTAGCACCTAATCACTGCTTTACTGATTTTTACCTTTGCACCAGTACCACTATGCATATTGGCCTGGCATTACCTTTGCGCCGAGACAGACCAAACACAAAAAGGAAAGAAAGCTAGAAGTTGAACCAGTACAAGGCATAGACATATATATATATATATATATATATATATATATATAATCAGACACAGAAAACAACAGAAAGAGGTTCTCTCATCAAGCGGCTTACCCGATAGAGCCGCTTGGCTTACAGAATTTCCTTCTGACTTTTACTATGGTGCCGGGTTCTTTTCTCTGACAATCACAATATGCTTTGCCCTCTTATGATAAACCGTGTTCTTGGCCACCCTTGTGTATTATTTCAGCATTTTCTGTGATTTTTTTTATCATTCTGCCCTTTGCACCAAGACCTCTGTGTGTTGGCCTGGCATTACTTTTGCACTAAAACCCTGTCGTATTGTTTTGGCATTTTCTGTGATTTTTATCACTCGTGTCTTCCATATGGAAACAGCCTCTCCGTGAAGCAGGGTAAGGCTGCGTACATTAGCCCTCCCCAACCCTATAGTGGCGAGAGCCTTGTGCACTGGGTACACCCTTTCACGTCTTCTGTATGGGCTTACCTTTTGATGGGGTTCCATATCCACCTTCACATGAAATGGGTTCACCATATCCAAATGGTGCTGGACACACATGGGACAATTCCCCACAGTAAAGCCCATCAATATGTGAGACATTATATGCTTCATTGACCAACTTGTATTAGTAATGGCAAGGAAAGTTCCTCCCAGTGTCCAGGTTCATGGAAGAATCTGAGACAGTTAAAGCTTAAACCACCCAACTTTGGTTTTGGTCACAAAGAAATGTTAAAAGACAAATCTTCTATTGAGGTTGAAGATTTGAGAACTGTCCCATTGATAATTATGACTTGGTTAAGGAGTCTGAGAAGGAAATTCAATATCCACTTTTTTTGTTGTTGTTTAATATTCAATATCCATTTTTGTTTTATTTGCATTTGTGATTTTCTGGGTTTCAAATGTTTTCATTGGTGTTGGCCATAAACCCTGCTCAGATGTGCATCTGGGTTCTCTTTGGGTGTGGATTGGCATTTGTTGGCAACAATAGCATTGGCCATCAAAACTAATCTAGGGGATATGCTCAGTGTGTTGATTGAAATAGCCGTCAACATTAATTGGAAAATATCATAAACGTTGTCTTGATGGGTTTTTTCTTTGCACTTTTAATTTTTTACGATTGACAGTAGGATACTGATATCTCCCTTTCCACACATCTTTTTTCATGCCTGCTTTCTGAATTCCTGTATACCTTTTTTCATTTTTGTTTCCTATTTATATATTTTTGAAGCTTTCAATTTTGGAGTTTGGATGTCTTGAATGTATCTTCCGGTTTTGTTTTTATTTTTTTTTATTTTTAGTAATGCAATTATATATTTACCGAGATACATCCGACTTTTATAGCTTATCTAATTACGAGGACTAAAAAGAAGGATGTGGGAATAGAAGATGGGGAAACTGTAGTCGAAGTTCCCTCTACACCAATTGAAAGTACAACTACTGTTACCGAAAAATCATTACCCACCCCACCGACTGTAGAGCCACCAAAGGTGCACCCACCTATACCAGAAGACCAGCAGCGTGAACTTTACAAGTGGATGTTAGAAGAGAAAAGGAAAATCAAGCCCAAGGATCAGGAGGAGAAGAAACGTATTGATGAAGAGAAGGCCATTCTCAAACAGTTTATTCGATCAAAATCCATCCCAAGTCTCTAAGTCTGAGACCTGTGTTCTGGTTTGAAAATTTAGGGATTTATCAGCTTTGGTTTTCTTTGTCTATTATTTGTTCTGGCCTTGTACGTGGATTAGGTCTCATGGAGTATCAAATGCTTCACCCTTGTTTATCAACTAGTTTGCATTTTGGATTAAATTCTGCAGAATGCTTAGTTTTTGCTGTAGTTGGAAATTTGTAATCCTGCCCTCTTGTAATGGGGAAACATAGCAATAACCATGGAGCCCTGGTTTTTTAGATGGCCTATGGATGAGATGAAATCTAAGGTACTCTGGAACAGATTCAGTTGTTTATTCAAGATCAAGTCACTTGACCATTGACCTAAAAGTACCATGTGTTTCTTAAGCACTCAATATGAACTCATTAAGCTTATTGGTGATCTCAGATTTTACTTTGTTATTGGAATAAGAGAGGTCTATGTGGGACCTTTAAAATGGATGGCCCTACTCCCTGCATATGTCCACCTTCCTGTTGATACACTTGTTACCTGGAACTAAGGGATACCTTCTGTAATTGTGTTTACTTGGGCAAAAATTCGGTTTGGACCAGTCTTTGGTCTCAGTAAAAAGCCCAAGCCTTTGAAACTGAACCCCCTTCGCTTGTATAGAACTCAAAATGCAGAACAGTGAAGTGCACTCCATGGGAGCTACTGATTAACATGCCGGTGTGTATGACAAATTGACAATTAGCGAAAATGATGTACACAATAGTAGTGTGTAATGGAATTTACATGTTGGTATTTTGTTGACTGTTGGATGTTTGATGTATCTCTGCCATCCGTTGCCACTGTCATTGCATCACTCACAATTGAAGGGCGTCAATTTGATATCGAAGTCGATACCATACCATTTATATTGATATCGGCGTACCATTTTCTATTCGGTATGATAATGGTTCAAGATTTGGTACTGATTTTTATCCCGTACTGTAATGGTTCATATCGATATATTGACTGTAGATATTGTTTGGATACTGATTTGTATACAGTTTATATATTTTTATATATCAATTGTATACTGTTTAGAAACCTTATATTATTTATTAACTGGATCATACACTCACATTGTCGCATAGGCATTCCACTGGTCCATATTGCACTAGAACTGTATTTCGTATCGAATTAGAAACCGCAGCTCGCACTAAATATGAAACCGTTTTTGTACAGTATAAAAACTGTATACCATATCTGCTAAATTCCTTACCGAAGCAGTATGGTACTATGGTAACAGTAAGGGAAAATCATATATCTGCATAACACCCTTAGTCCCTTACCATCCACCGCTTTCTCTACCCCTTTCCCCTTCGGCTCTGTCTCTGGCCCCCTCCCCCTCCCCCTCTGAGGACGACCAAGTGGTCACATTCCCCGTTCTTGAACCTCATGCGATGCAACTGAATCCATCTACCATCATCAACTTCCGCGCAGTCGATACAGTCCGTAGGTCCATGATGGAAAAGGTTTTCATTCCAAGAATTGGAGAGATTTAGTCCTAGTCCTACATTGGTAGGGTAATTTGTGGATATTTGGCTTATGACTATGGGATTGAAACTCTTTATCATGAAGTTCGGCCTTTTTGGTTGGACGTTGTCAAAAGGTATCAGAACTGATAGTCCATGCACTGAAAATGCGAGTGCCCAAGGCCAAGGCCCAAAACTAGGGGAGTTGGTATAGCCCTTAGACCGTGATGGAAGAGATTTGCGCTACATGGCCAGAAATGAAAAGTATTTAGTCCCATATGCTTGGCTTAGACAATTCGATCACTCAAATTGTACTTAATAATGGCAAAAAACACTACAAGAGCTCCTTCTAATAATTTTTTATTTTTTTCTCTTTTCTCTTCAAATCTTTAGAAAATTATAACTTTTTTATTCTCAAGTCTAGGTGATCCAAGCATCGTTTTAAAAATATTTCCAAATATTTCTTAATGATCACAAGAGATTTTGAATTTTTTCTTTAAAATATGGTCCCACATTATAAAAAAAAATGAAATTATACACATATTATAATCGTAAAATCAACACGTGTTCATAATCCCTTTGGTCTCTCTGATTATATAATAGATTTGCATAACAGTTTTCGAGTCCTTTATGCAAAATACATACTAACAACTCTCTGATTGATTTATTGATTACAGCAACTAGTTGGCACTACAACAACTAATCCATTGCCTAGGCATTGTTTAACTTCCCACTTAAATAAATTTAATTAGAACAACATCTCCGTAAGGATCCAGTATTCTACTTATGATCTATTTATTGTCTATTGTTGATTCTGACTTGGTTTTGGCTTCTCTTTAGCTTCCTTTATCCCTAGGAACAGTCTTGAACACCTAAACAGGTAACATATAAAACCCATTGCGAAAAATACTTCGTAAGAAATCTATTATTCCAAAGGTATATCATTATGCGGAATGAAAATCAATATATCTTTAGTGTAGGGATTGATTTTTGCCATCGCCGTCCAACCTCGTGTGTGTGTGGAGCACCGCCTACACAACACTAAGCACCGTCAAGAACTGGAGACGGGATTTATGTGCAGCACTCGTTCCTTAGACAGAGCTTAATGGAAAACTCAGTTTTTGAGGAGTGTGCATAGGTCCCCATCTCATATTTTAAATCAAACTATCTCTTTCTATAAAAGATGAACGAACAATCTAGGTGCCACATGTCCCAAAATCCTATAGTAATAATTCACCTAAGCTGAGGTTACAAAATGAATACGTGAAGTGGCATGTGGGCCACCCACTCACAGACTTTGTTTCTAGTCCAAGAACAAATCTCTGCTTGGTGGTATGAGCAAATAAATAAATTTTTTTCTTAATACTCTTCATCAGCAGATTAAAGCATGAAGCAGTATCTTTTATATAGGCAGTTAGGATTGCAATAATGGTGGCATTTGGGACACTTGCCCTTGGTTACCAGACAAAGAAAAAGCAAGTCTTTATCAAATTCTCTAATGCTTAGTTCATTTTTGACTTAGTTTGATTGCAAGAAAAATTAAAACGAAATTGTTTAAATTTAAAAACGAAAATTTTAATAAAATTACTTAATATGATTATATAAATATTTCATTTTTCAAATATAAGGGATTTGAATGAAAGTACATAAATAGTAAATTAATAATAAAAAATGGATTGATTTGAAGTTTTTTTTTTTTGGATAAATAAATTTAGAGTTAGTTACATAGTCTTGTGATAGCATGATTACAAAAATTTTATCTAAAATTTAAAATTCTACTTCCTTTTCCTTTACTTCCTCTTGCAACCAATCAATGACATTTTATTTTTAATCATATGTTAAGTATGATGGTTGCAACTGTCAAGAGCCTCCAGCTTCAGACTTTGCATCAGAAAGAAGGGAGGTGGGGGACTTACTTGTGGTCGCCAAACCTGGTCCTTAGGCTTTATCTCATTTTTCTATCTATTCACTTGCAGATAATTATTAATGGTCCTGCCATACAGAGGACCAGAGGACCAGAGGACCACAAATGATTGGGTTCTAGCTTCTTTAGGATTCCATATTCAAGCACTTGTCTTACATTTTTCGATTTCTCTTTCCTTCCCCTTAGAATTCGAAGATGATCAGCTAGCACTCAAGCACTTGTAATGTACTTGGAAAGAGATGCAATCGTTCTCATGATTCACACGTCAAAAAGCTTCGAAAGGTGTCAACAAGTATGCGGAGCCAGAGCCAGAGCCTGGCAACACTAGTATGAAAATTTCCTAGGTTTGTGGTCCTAATGTAAAACTTTAGCTGGTCTCAATGGAATTGTGGGTCCTGTGTAAAATTTCTTAGCTAATTTCAAAGGATTTGTGGGTCCCAGTGTGAAAGTGGCAACTAGGACAATATCGAAATGTTCAGGATACAAATAATGGTATGCCTACAATCTAATTTCAATTGCATTGGTTATTCTCTGACCAGTATAAAATAAGAAATTACCATTCCCTCATGGATGAGAAAATGGAAGATTTGACTGCTGTTGCAGTAACTTAACTAACAAAATACTGGGTTGGGACTATTATGCGATGGTTTGCTAGGACAATAGCTTGAGGTCTTGCTATTAACAGATTAATGCAACTTGAGCTCTGTCATTCATGTCCTTTTCAGAGTAACTCCTGTATTCAGAAATTACTTCATATTTCACAACCTCTGCAATCATATGAAAAGAAAGACTAATTTTCAAGAATAAAGATGTTTCATCACTATTACCAAACAAAAGTTTGCATAGGCTGAAAGTCATGGACTCATCTTATATTGAATGGTTTCATAAAGATGATAGATAGATATGGAGAACTCAAATATGCCAAAGTAGCAGCTTCTTTTCCTTTCCATCCCTTTGTCTCTCCCTTTTGTAGCATGCAGATTTAGAACTGTGGGGATGAGGGTGGACCAGTGATTCATTGCAATTTATGTTCCTTAATTTATTTGTTTCAGTTTGGATGGGATGAAAATAACAGGACACACTAAGTTAACTTGGACCACATTCTTTATAAAAAATTAAGGGAAAAAGATTTCTTCAACTGGACTCTTTCCCACAACCTTCCCCGTAATTCACATTCTTTTCTCAGTATAACCTTGTGGGGTCCAATCCATTGAAGATATTGATTGATTCTAACATACCTATTTTGTGCATTGTGAGAGATTCCTCCGTAGTGGCGTTATGGGAAACCATCTCTCAAAAGTTAATTTGGCCCAATCTTCTTTTTCATAATCTCTCACATAACTCACACTCTCTTCTCCCCGTGATCTTATGAGACTTAACCCATTGAAGATATTGATTCCTGCATTACCTATTTGTGCATTGTGAGAAATCCCCCCTCCCCCCTCCCCCCACACCCCACAATGGTGTTGTGGGGAGCTATATCCTAAAAATTAATTTGGCCCAATCTTCTTTCCCACAACTTCTCAATATAATTCACATTAATTTCTCTTTTCCCTAACCTTGAGGGACTCAACCCTTTGAAGATATTGATCTCTGCATACCTATTTGTGCATTTGAGAAAATATTCTCCCACAATGACATTATGGGAACCAACCATCTCCCAAAAAATTAATTTGGCCTAATCTTTTTTCTCATAACCTCTTGGATAGCTCACACTCTCTCTTGTCCCTCACCTTATAGGGTTCAGTCCATTGAAAACTCCTACATATCTATTTGTGCGTTGTAAGAAATTCCCACAATGGCATTATGGAACCATCACCCAAAATTTAATTTACCCCGGTTGTGAAATATTTAGTGCCACATGTGAGGCCATTTTCATCCAGGTTTGGTTGAATAAAAATTCCAAGAAGGTTGTGGATGACACTTAATGAAAGTTCCCACTCTATGGGCATTTTCTTTTCTTATTGTACCTGAAGAAGTAGGGACCAAACCAAAGTACAACAAATTGTGAGAATTAAAATAAGATATCCAAAGTATTCTATTAAGACCCTTATTAAGAAAGGACATGGCACTTTTTTATTATTCATTAATACAGAAACACAAATACTAGCGGAGAAACAATTTGCTGGGTTTAGAGAGACTTCATTCCTTTATCAAAAAAAAAAAAAAACAAAAAAACAAAAAAACAAAAAAAACAAAAAAAAAAAAGGAGATTTGATTGGAAGATGCTTTAACAAGTATCTGTAAGGCAACATATCCTAAAGTTAGGTGGCTTAGAACTAGAAGAGCCAAAGGAAAAGGAGAGATGGAGACTTTAAAGGACAAAGCCGATAGTGAGATTGAAATAATAAATATTGGGATTTGGAGATTTTATTGGATGAAACTTTCCCAAGTGTTTGTGTATTAAAAAAAAAAAAAACGTAGATTAGACAAAGAGGAAAAGGAAGGAAGAGGTATATATAGAGTTGAGACTCAGAAAGGCAAATTGTGAGATTTGAAATAATAGGAATGCACAATGAGAGAGAGAGAGAGAGAGAGGGGTATTATTTTGTTTGTAAAGTTTGGAGAGGGTTCTCTTAATGCTTTTGCTGTCTGCGTTGCCCATCAATGGGGGCAGGCAACTATGGATCTTTCAATTAACTAGGAGTAGGAGAGTTGGGAGAAGAGTATAAATGAAGAGAGAGAGAGAGAGAGAGAGAGAGAGAGAGAGAGAGAGAGATGTTGGCGTAGGTTTCACTCACTCCGCATTCGACAAATCTTTTCCTCAAAATTTAAAAATAGAGAAAAAGAAAGCAGCCAGTGGAGCACACATCCACACATTGAATAGGCAAAATGACCTTATTTTGCCACTATGAAATGATAAACTGCAGATCTTTCAATAAACGAGGGGTAGGAGAGTTGGGAGAAGAGTATAAATGGGGAGAGAGAGAGAGAGGATGTTGGCGTAGGTCTTACTCCACAATTGACGAATCTTTTCCTTAAAAATTAAAAATAGGGAAAAAGAAGGAGGCCAGTGGAGCACGCGTCCAGACATTGAATAGGCAAAATGACCTCCTTATTGCTTCTATGAAATGATAAACTGCGAATCTTTCAATAAACTAGGGGTAGGAGAGAGAGAGAGAGAGAGGGATGTTGGCATAGGTCTCATCCAGCATTCAACGAGTCTTTTCCTTAAAATTTAAAAATAAGGAAAAAGAAGGCGGCCAGTGGAGCACGCGTCCAGACATTAATTGGATAGGCAAAATGACCTCCTTATTGCCTATATGAAATGATAAACTACACCCATGTTGGATCTCATTGGGCCACATAGCCCGATATCCCCTTCCCTTAAATAAATTATGCGAAAAAGAAAACTGTCAGACTGCGTGGAACCTACGTCCAAAAACAGGATAAAATGACTTTCAGTCCCTTTGAATTGGAAAATCTCACTCTTATTGGATGCCCAACAAGCACTCTCAATTACTATTTGGTGAGAGAACTACAAAGAAGGTTGGCAGTGGGATCCTTTGTGGTGGCTGAAGTGGTAGTGAGGATCTTAGCCACTCAAAATGCATCGAGATGTCTTCACTGGCCATTCAAAGTGCATTAGGATGTGTCCTGATGTATTTTGAGTGGCTAGGATCATCACTATCACTTCAGCCTCACTATTGAAAATCTTTTTCCTAATCTTCCTCCCATAAATTATTAAGAATATGAATTTTGGGTGGAAGAGAAGAAGCCACATGTGGCGTAAGTTATAAAATAGAGAGAATGGGAATGAAAGTAACATGGAAGACTGGCTTACTAAGTGGATCGGGAAAGGATCTAGGTGGGGGGAGAGAGAGAGATAGAAGGGCAAAAAAGGTCGGCCAGTTGATATGATGGAGTGTGTTGGCCTTGTTGAGACTCACATGTAAGCACGAGGCCGCCATTTGCTCTCTATGGAACAGTCTGATAACTACCGTTCCACGAGACTAATCATGGCCGTGGGGACACTCTCTCTCTCTCTTTCTCTCTTATCGCCGGAGTTGGACCGGATCGGACCAGCAAATATTAGCTCCTTGCATTACATATGCCCTAATTAAACTTAAACATTATCAATTTTCTCTCTCTCTCTCTCGTCCTCAACACCACTGTGGCCATCATCATTGATCATATTTAAGGTTGGAAGAGTAAGAAGAAGTAGACTGAAAATTATCAAAAATGGACAATTCTTGGATTTTGGGTTTGGTGGGAACCCTGCTGTCCTTCATACTCCTTCGTAAGAGTTTGAGAGCCAGAATCAACAGATCAAGATACAGAAGCCCACTTCCTTTAGGAACTCTTGGATGGCCTCTCATCGGTGAAACTTTTGAGTTCATCTCTTGTGCCTACTCAGACCATCCTGAAAGCTTTATGGACAAGCGTCGACTCATGTGAGTTCACTAGCTACCTCCTTCTTCCTTAGTTATAAAAAAATAATAATGGGTTCGTTCATCTACTGGTTTGTTTAGTGATAATGGAATCATCATACTAGGAGGAAGAATCCATATTATGGGTATAACTGAAAGCAGCACATGACAGTCAGATAAAAAATCTCCACTTATGATGATGGTGATGATAAGAGTACTGAAACTGAACATGTGACCGATTTTCTGTAGTGACATATTTTTGGCAACTTTGTTCAGGTACGGCAAGGTGTTCAAATCACACATCTTTGGTAATCCAACTATCATATCAACAGATGCCGAGGTTAGTAAGTTTATTCTGCAGAGTGATGCAAAGGTTTTTGTGCCATTTTACCCAATTTCAATCACTGAGTTGATGGGCAAGTCATCCATTTTGCTCATCAATGGAAGCCTACAGAGAAGAGTCCATGGACTCATTGGATCCTTCTTCAAATCACCTCACCTCAAGGCTCAGATCACCCAAGATATGCAGAAGTACATGCAAGAATCCATGGACACTTGGAAAGACAATCACCTCATCTACATCCAAGATGAAACCAAAAATGTCAGTTCTCTCTCTCTCTCTCTCTCATGCACAAATACTGAGATGTGAAAATGAATCTTAGAATTAAAGTAGAACCATGTTCTAGGTTTTATCTGCGAGTTGTCTTGGTTTGGAGATGGTCAAAACAAAACCCAGTGTCGAAATTCAGACCTGACATTGAGTTTCAACCGAGGAAGTATTGGCGATAAAATCCTCGTATTGTGTGTCTGCTTGATATTTGCTTTTTCTTTTGTTTGCGTTTTCATCCCTAGCAAGGAAACCTGCAGTCCAAACCAAATGTCAAAACCTCAAAACGAGATAGAAAGGCCCAAAATAGGCCTCAAACCAAGATTTAATTCCTTGAGTAGAACCCATTTCTAGAATCATAATTATTTTGGATAACTTACACTGTCAAGCAAGTTATAGAATCCTTCCTTGCTAAGGTTGCTAAGCATTACCAGTTGTTTCATCAGATTACATTTCAAGTCCTGGTGAAAACATTGATTAGTTTAGAACCAGGTAAAGAAATGGAGTTCCTAAACCAAATATTTCAAGAATTCATTGCGGGTCTTATTTCCTTACCAGTAAAGATTCCGGGGAGTCAACTTTACAGATCATTACAGGCAAGTTGATGAACTTATACATATTAAACCCAATCAAATAGCAGAAATTGCTGCTATCTATCTCAGTTCTTGTTGCACTTGCTTTCAGGCCAAGAAAAGAATGGTGATGTTGGTACATGAGATTATCCAAGACCGAAGGAGGAGCAACAGCAGGAACTCAAGGGTTCCAAGAGACGTGCTTGACGTATTTCTCAGTGACACAAGTGAGCAATTAACAGATGAACTATTATCAGACAACATGATTGATTTGATGATTCCAGGAAAGGATTCAGTACCCCTCCTCATAACTCTTGCTATAAAGTACCTCAGTGATTCTCCTATAGCTCTTCATCAATTCAAGGTTTGTATACCCACCTAGCTAGTGCTTTTTTTCATTTTTTTTTTTTTTTTTTGGGTGGTTTGATAAAGACCAGTTCATTGCCAATCTGATCAGGAGGAAAACATGAAGTTGAAAAGACAAAAATCTAAACTTGGAGAATCTTTATGTTGGAGTGATTACATGGATTTGCAGTTTACACAAAATGTAAGTTTGTGACCTTGGAATATATATAAATCTCCATTTTATATAAAGAACTCATTAGTCTATATATACTATGCTGGTGTACTATTAACCCATCATGACCCTATCATTCATGTATGCTATGATTCTTATATACACTGTAACATGGACATGCAGGTATTAACAGAGACCCTAAGGCTGGGAAACATCATCATAGGAGTGATGCGTAAGGCCATGAAAGATGTGGAGATAAAAGGGTATTTGATACCCAAAGGATGGTGTGCATTGACATACTTCAGATCAATTCATCTTGATGAACAACATTATGATAGGCCTTACCAGTTCAATCCATGGAGGTGGCAAGTACGAAGGGATCCCCCTCCTTCTGCGATTTCTTTGGCTTCTTCTAGATATCTGTGATCTTTTCTTTTCTTTTTTGAAAATTAACTCCTCTTCTTTAGACCACACAAACACAGACACAGTCATATGAGAAGTATCTATCGCTAGCTGCCTTACCTACTACATTGGCTTTCAATAAATTCAGGATAAAGACACGGGTTCTTGTAACTTCACCCCCTTTGGAGGTGGACAGCGGCTTTGTCCTGGACTTGACCTGGCCAGGCTGGAAGCTTCAATTTTCCTCCACCACTTTGTGACTCAATTCAGGTACCCACAACCCTCTCTCTCTCTCTCTCTCTCTCTCTCTCTCTCTCTCTCTCTCTCTCTCTCTCTCTCTCTCTCTCTCTCTCTCTCTCTCTATATATATATATATATATATATATATATGAAAAAAATATAAATAGGAGATGAGATTTTTATTGGTGAAACCTAATCTCACCTGCACGTCCGTGCACGCTACACAGATCTGATTTCCGTTCATATTGTGGTGAGCCGCCCTTGTTCAGTACCCCTCTATGATTATTCAAGGGTTTAGGGTTTCTCTTTCTATAGGGTGTGATCTTGTAAGGAGATCAATGAAGATTTGTTTTTCTTCATTAGAATAATGAGAACTGTGACTGATTGCTCTGTCCTCTCTGCCGTGGATGTAGCGTATCATGGGTGAATCATGTAAATTCGTTTTGTTCTTTGTGTATTCGATTTCTTTTTTTGTTGCATTGTTAATTCTTAACATAGAGGTATTCAAGGTGAATCATAATACCAAATTAATTAAGGATCTGAACCTGGAAGGAATCCCCATAGAAAGCCCAACATAAATTTGATAAGATCAAACAATAAGAGTGGATTGTGCACAACCCTTTTCTTAAGCAAGAACATGCATTTAAATTGTAATGTAATTAACCACTCAAACTAGTAGATACGGCCTCCCGCTCACGAGTGCTGAGAACCGGGGAGTAACAACACCATTTCCCTATACATTCACATGCGGAATAACATGGTATAGAAATCCTCTCCAGTCTGAGTTTGGGCGGGAGAGTTAGCGGCCCAGATGGATGGCCACCACCTGGCTCTCGGGTGGATCCGAGCCCTCCATCCAAGTCGACACCCGAGCCAACAAGCTGAGCCGACAGGAGTGTTGGCTCGGATGGAGGGTTCGGATCCTCCTGAGAACCAGATAATGGCCATCCATCCAAGCCGCTAATTCTTCTATTTAAACTCAGACAGAAGAAGATGTGAATCCAAACGGCATGAGGTCTTTCTGTGAGAAACCCACAAAAAAATTAACTTTTCTTCTTACTCTTCATTATACCTTGAAGACCAATTTCCTTTCCACTTGACTCTCGATAACTGTGATTCGTGATTCACATGTTAACATGCAATATTGATTTATGCTCCATTTGTATAGTACTGCTATTAATTAACAAGAGGAAATTCTTCAAATGAGTGTCTTTGTTTTGCAATTTGCAGGTGGGTGGCCGAGGATGATTCAGTTATCAACTTCCCCACTGTAAGGTTGAAAAACAGAATGCCAGTGCGGATCCAAAGGAGGTAGGACCCCCTTAACTTTTGTCTCCTTCTAAAGAGTATCGGGGACAAGCAAACAGACAAAACCCAAAAGTTTGAAACCCAATTAGGAGGAGATAAGCAAAATTTGGGTTCAGTGCACACGTGTGGGTGGTAGCACAGGCTGACAGTACAATTTGTCGTTTCTCTTCTTCCATATACAGACAAAGAGAATTTAGAATCTGTGGGGGCCAAAAGCATCTCCCTTTCTTTCCCTAATTCTTACCCTCTTTCTCACTGTTTGTTTACTTTGTGCAAATCCCATTAAAGGCGAATAAGAATAAGGGTTTGCTGTGGCCTTGGGGTTACAGACTGCAGACCAGCATTTGTATTAAATCAACAATAGATCCCCATTAGCACTGTAAATTTGTAATGGAAAAGCTATTGTGTTGGGGGAAAGCAAGAAATGATCAACCTTTGAGGTTGTACTGTCTCATTGTCTTCGTTGGTATCCAACAGGTTCAATGTTATGCATGATCCTCTCTCTCTCTCTCTCTCTTTCATAGTCGAATGTGGATTTCCACTTGAAGGAAATGAGGATGAAAGTAACTCTGTAACGAAAGGAACGAAGTGACTCTCCTGAAAGGAGAGGGAGGAAAGGGTGCCTGCTTTCAAGGTAAGAAGGGCGGTTCGAATCCGATGCGATGGGGCTCTTTTCCTGGCGCCTGCCGTTGGTATGTTCTACTCGGTGCCACAATCGCAGTGTCCTAATATCGTTGTTTTGTCGTGTTATGGCGACGTAGCTTGTCTTCTTTATGTAATAACAGAAGAATCGATCGTACCTATGATTTCCTGGGTACTTGCACTTAATTAGTAGGACACCAATCAACTAAGCAAGGCATATTACCCATGATCCAAGTGGCTACTCAGATGAGATCTATATTGTTTAGATATATAGATCCAGGTCTCTTGCTCGCATGTAAAGTGTCATCGGTCCAACTTGTCCAACTGAAGTTCCTACAGTAAAATAAAGCTTTAAAAATCCAAGAATAATTAGAGGGTGCAAATTAATACAAAGACTAGTAATAGAGTGCATGGATTTCTATAAGAGAGTATTTTGATTGCACTAGGCCTTAAAATATGACACCTAATCCATATCATGTCTGGCCTCTCTCCAACAATTATAATTGTCCCATCATCTTTCTAGCCTCAGTATGGGATGTCCTTCCTGCTCTAGCCATGGAAAAGTTTTCTTGCAATGAAGAATATCTAGATGAAATGCATGAGTGCAAATAATTAATAAGATGACACTGTTTAGACGTGATATGGATGAACAACTACACAAATAACAATATAATAGAATCAAAATCCAAGCATTTGAGAGAAATCCCAACAAATGACTCAAATAAAGAATGATTTTGAAGTAAATCAGAAGACAAATTATCAAAATGACGTAGATTAAGGTGTGAAAATTTTATATATATATATATATATATATATAATTTTCAAGTTTCAATAAGTTGGGTTGTTTGGTTCCCATTTTATTTCTCCACCAAAACCTAGCTCTCATAATTAGTTTTTCAACTTTCAACTTTGAAAGGACAAAAGCCGAGAAAAACGGCTACATTTTAGTAGATCCGAGGTTGGCGGCTTTATTTTTCCACCAAAAAAAATTGGCCCTATCTTAATAGGGTGCGGATTGGGTTGACCCTACGGCCTACCTCTATTCTGTTCATTTATATCTCTAATTTACTTTAAGTTGGAAAATTTTATTAAAGTCGGATTTGACAACAATCAAGTGAAAGTACAAGTTTTTAACTCAAAAAATAAAAATAAGGAATTGTTTTCATATAGTATGGCCAGTTTTGAGATTACATTATCTTTATATAGATTATAGTAGATTTTCATTTAATATAAGAAAGGTAGTTTTGAGATTACATTTCTTCATTCAACAATTGAAAATATGACTGCAGTCATATACGAAACCTTTTGCCAGTAAATAAATAAGAGAAAAGAAAATACACACAATCGATTCAAAGACATACCATCACTCATACAACATTCGATTCTAAGCAAGAAATGCTTTAGAATGAGAATATATACCAAACATCTTTATAGAACTCTTCATGGGTTTTGGAAAAGTTTAAAATTAGACTCAATATTCACTTCGGAATTGAATTTGTTGGGTAGTGGAACGGGTGTAAGCATTGATAATTGATCAGATTCATGGATAACTAGCTCAAAGGGTTTAAAATCCAAGTTAAGTGCCACAACAACAAGGTTTTAGGCTTTTATTAGCAAGCCTGGTGACCTTCTTAATGTGGATTACGGTTGGAATATTCTTTTACCCTTTATTCCCATATCATGTCACTAAAGAGATACTAATCAAATTATCTGCATTGATTTGTGCAGTTTTGTAATACAAAAATAAATAAATAAAAAGAAGAGGGAACTCTATCCAGCTGCGTGTACCTATGCCCATTTGCACGGGGCAACGAAATGATCATTCTGCCCCTCCTCATTTCATTGCCCAGGTGAGAGGCACATACTATAGCAATTCCGTCGCCAAAAAAGATACCGATAGAACAATTTCCGTCTCGATACCATCGGCTAAAATACCATCAATAAAAATACACAACGGAAATTTAGCAAAGTCAGTGATAAAATTTTCCACGACTGAACCAATGTTTCCGTCATCAAAAATTATGTTTTTGCGATAGATCGTGTACCATCGTGGAATATGATATTTCACAACGATAAAAGGTTTTCTGTCATTTATTAAGTTTCCGCAACGTTTTTATGGTGTCATTAAAGAGCTATTTTTTTTTTTTTTTCACTATTACGTACTCTAACCTATCAAAACAATTCCTGTAAAAGCTAGATATATAGAAATACATTTCAATTCATCCAAAACCAAATAGATAGGGTGGGAAGAAAACTAATTGCCAACTACAATCCAATCATCCAATTCAAGAAAGAGATGTTATTCAATACATTTTTAAGCTCCAACAGCATATACATATAAGTTCCAACAGCATTTTCATCCAGTGGGGCTTTCTAAACTAGCATACATTGAAATTACCAGAAAATATATAGGTATGCAGCAAATACCTGGATGTTTCAGTATTTTTTATACAAATCTCCTAAGTGCTTGCTAATCCTAGGGGAAATATAAGCCAGCATGCAACAACAAATTAGGATATATAGATGGGGCCGGTATTAGTATTTTCCACGATAGACGCTATCTTACTGTCATGTAAAATATTAATTGGCAATGGAAAAACTATTACTGTCGTAGAAAATACTAAGTATGCAATCAAAATAAAATTACCATCGTGGAAAATACAAATAGGCAATGGAAATACTATTTCTGATTGGCATCCTAATATTTTAGCGAACGACTCAGTGCCTATGTGCAATGTAACAATTCAAAAAACTTTATACAGATTATTTGTATTTTTTTCCCCTCCGGAGTCAGGGATAAAGAGGTGGTTATAATTGGACTAATATCCTAGTATAAGCTCAGATATTTTCAATTTCATAAGGTATTCATGTTCTTGGGGTGCCTAATTGAGATCATCAATCATTTTGAGAGATATAGACGTTAAGGTGGGGGAGGAAAAATGTTTATGAAGTTATGATTTTCAGATCCTACCATCTTATTTTTACATTATAGTTTTTGTTTTGCAGGCAGAAAATGTAAAAAAACTACAATCCATATGTATGTCTATGCGGAATAAGATTCGACATACCCGTAGTGTAGGGATCTATTTTAGCCGGTGTTCGTCCAACCGATGTTGTCTTCTGATGTACTCTGATATGCCCTGCTCCACAAACAAAAGAGAAGAAGAGAGATGGGAAGGATTTCTATGCACTGACTGTATTCCCAGACAGAGAACGTGATGGAGTTCTCAAATCTCTATCAGTGTGCACAAGACCCTACCCATTAGTATTTATAGACCAACCATCTCCTTCCATCAAGGATGGACGGTGATTTGATTGCCACATGTCACAGGATCCTAATGCTAATCATCCAACTTAGGTGGGGCTAGGTGGCATGTGGGCCACCCAACTTACATTCTCCCACTTGGCCCATATTGTCACATGGCAAACCACTTTATGGTTATTAACATGATGTATGGCCATACAGTAATTTTCGGATCCTTCTTTATGGACTTGTTCTTTATGTTCACCATAAAACTCCCAACCCATGAATCATGGCGGTGCATATGCCAGTATTAAAGTACAATGGAAATACTTCATTCCATGTATTACAATAGATTTTTTATTTTACGATGAACCTCAATTGTGACTACCCTACTTTATAGAATCAATTCAATAATCGATTCAAGGGTCAAACATTATTGCCTAGAAAACTTTATAGGCATCTGTCATTCCAAAACTTTATGTATACAACCAAATAAATGACAGGAAAAGAAATAACTTTATTTCGAGTCGTCAAAACTTTATATTGCAATATCATAAATAAAACATTCAAAAAACTTAATGATTTGCATAGTCCCTTATGATCCACGTGAACTACATACACTTTGGGCGGAAGTCCTTTGGTGAAAGGATCAACTATCATATCATCAGTGTTAATATATTCTATCTGAACGCGACGAACTCGAATATCTTCTTTAACAACAAAATACTTTATCTCAATGTGTCGACAGTGACTCACTGAGCATGCGTTGTTAGAGAGACGTACCGTTGCAGTGTTGTCATAGTAGATCCTTATAGGTTTTTCAATAGAACTTATGACCTCAAAACTGTGATAAACTGTCTCAACCATAATGCCTGAGAAATTACTTTATAACACGCCACCACTTCCACTTCAATAATAGAAGAAGTTGTCTTAGGTTGCTTTACGTTGTGTCAAGACACTACTCCTCTAACAAACAAAAATGAAGCTAGAAGTATACTTCCTTGTATCTCCACATTTAGCAAAATCTGAATCTGAGTAACTGATTAGCTTCAAAACATCAATATGTCTATATATGAGCATGTGATCCTTGATGCCCTGTAGGTACCTTAGTACTTTCATTGCTATTGTCCAATGTGACAAACCAGGGTTCTTTCGAAACCTACCTAATACTCCCACTGAATATGAGATGTCAAGTCTGGTACAGACCTGAACATACATCAAATTACTTACTACTGATGCATAAGGGATATTTTGCATTGCCTGTTGTTTCAGATTGGTCTTCGGACATTGCTCCAGACTAAGTGCTACACTTGATGAATATTGCTTCATCTTGAACCGTTCTAAAACTTTATCAATATAAACCTTTTAGGATAGTCCTAAGGTCTTAAGAGACCTGTCCATGTGAATCTATATGCCTAAGACATAGGAGGCTTCACCCATATCATTTATGTCAAAGTTTTGGGTCAAGAAATATTTAGTCTCATGTAGCATCTTTAGATCATTGCTAGCTATAAGGATGTCATCCACATATAATACTAGTATGGTGAAACTAGTCCCCTTGATCTTTATGTAAATGCATTGATTAGCTCGATTCTCTACATCGTAGAAAGTAATCGTGCTATCAAATTTCAAATACCACTGTTGGGAAGCTTGTTTCAATCCATATATGGATCTCTTAAGTTTGCATACTAGATGATCTCCTTTATCCGAAGTAAAACCTTACGATTGATCCATATATACCTCCTCAATCAGATCACTATTTAAAAATGCTATCTTGACATCCATCTGGTGTAGCTCAAGATCATAGTGAGTTACTAGTGCCATGATGATCCTCAAAGAATCTTTTCTAGATACGGGTAAAAATATTTCTTTATAATCAATGTTAGCCTTCTGATTATAACCTTTTGTCACGAGTCAGGCCTTGTATCTTTCGATATTGCCGTGTAGGTCTCTTTTAGTTTTGAAAACCCATTTACACCCCATAGTGGAGGTGTCCTTAGGCAATTCTACAAGTTCCTATACCTGATTCTTTGACATAGAGTCCATTTCTTCCTTCATGGCATCATGCCATAAAATGGATTCTACACAACCCATAGCCTATGAAAAAGATGTCGGATCATCACTTATTCCAATGTCAGTTTCACAATCTTGGAGATACACTTCATAATCTGAAGGGATTGCCTATTTTCTCTCTCTTGAGGATCTCCTTATAAACTTGTGGCTCATTATTGGTTTCCTGATTCTGGACCACAGGTTCAGCGAGAATTGGTTCCTGATGTGGTGTATCTTGATGTGGTACTTCATTATGAGCATGTGGTGTCTCATGAACCACAGGTTCCACTGGTAAAGGGATAAAACCCTGACCATCAAATGTGGAAGGGATTATCGATACATATTGTTCATTAAACTCAATGTTTCGACTCTGTATACTCCCACTGTTGTCGCCATCCTCTAGAAACTTGGCAACCTTAGACTCTACAATGGTAAGACTATATGAGAAACAATAAAACTTGTAACCCTTAGATCTTTCAGAATAGCCAATGAAATATCCATTCACTGTTCTAGGGTCCAACTTCTGAAGATGTAGATTGTAGACTCTTATTTTGGCTTGATAGCCCCATATGCGAATATGCTTCAAACTAGGTTTCCATCCATTCCACAACTCAAAAGGAGTTTTAGGAACTGGCTTGCATGGTAGCCTATTCAAGATATATACCGCTGTCTTAAGAGTTTCACTCCATAATTTCAGAGGTAGATTCAAGTTACTAATCATACTCCTGACCATATCCATAAGTGTACAGTTCCTTCTTTCAGCAACGCCATTTTGATCCGGAGATCCAAGCATGATATATTGTGGTACAATACATTGCTCTTGAAGATACCGTGTAAATGGGTTAGGTCTTTGACCATATTTTGTGGTTCTACCGTAGTATTCCCCACCTCTATCTATCTCAAGATCTTGATCACTTTTTCAGTCTGTTTCTCTACTTCTGTCTTGAAGTTCTTAAATGCTTATAATGCCTCATCTTTATGAACTAAAAGATAGAGATACATGAATCTAGAATGGTCATCAATGAAGGAGATAAAGTATCTCTGACCATTCAGACAGGGGTGGAAAATAGGCCACAGATATATGTATGTATGATTTCTAGTAGTTCAATTGACCTTCTAGCACCTTTCTTGGATTTGTTAGTCTGCTTTCCCTTGATGCAGTCCACACATAACCCCAGATCAGTGAAATCAAGAGTCTCAAGAATTCCATCATTCATTAATCTTTTAATTATGACTAGATATGTGTCCTAATTTAAGATACCACAACTGAGAGGATTTCTCATTCACATTCATTCTCTTTATGCCAATGTTTACAGAGAGTAAACTACTTTCACATGTTGGATTTAGATTTAAGAGAAATAAACCATCAACCAAAGAACCTGAACCGATGAATACATCATTTTTTGTAAATCCTTATTTCTGTACTAGAAAAATTAAACACATAACCCAAATGTATTAATCTAGAAACAGAAATCAGATTCTTTGCAAAAGATGGAACATAAATGGTTTCTCATAAATCCAACACATATCCGGATTACAATATCAATCTATTGACACCTATAACTTCCACTTGAGATTTCATCCGATTTCCTGAATAGATATGTCTCTCAGTTTCTTTCAAAAGTTTAGTCTGCAGAAAGCCTTGCATGGTATTGGCCACATGGATTGATGATCTAGAATCAATTCATCAGTTATTTGAATGAGAATCAACTAAATTTGATTCATAACAAACCAAAATTCTCTGAGCTGAGATGTCTCTCATGTACATGATGTAGTTACACACATCATCCTTACCATTGTTACTTAATGAGTCTGATTTTTCCATTATTTGAACTCACAAACTAAGCATCAATTGCCTTCATGTAGTCAATGACCTTCTTACATTCAGGAATTGATCCTTTAATGCTATTGTCGATATTGTTCATGACAAGCATCAGGCTCAAGTGGTTAGACCGCTCCCACTTATCATAATGAACAATTTGGACTGGTGTACTGGAATCCGTGAGAGCAGCGGGCTCTTCTATACGGAGTGCCATATCCAAATCCATGCACTCCAAAGTCAAATAAATCTTCTATTTTCAATTTGAATAATTTTCCCTAATAAGCATTGGGAGACTAATTTGGTTATAAACTACAAACAACAATAAAGAAGTTTAAATTTATTGACGTACAACTTTATACTGATATCAACCCATGTCAATAATCAGTCACATACTAAAATTAATTATAATCTACATGTGGGCTAAACTTATAATCAATTTCAGTATTTGAAACTTTACACTAAGTTGATTGACATCAAACTTAAGTGATAAACTGATGTATCCTACAAAATTACCTATGTGCTAAGATTATAGTTTACATCTGTCTAAGCCTATGTTAATAAGACTAGAATACTACAGTACAATTCAGAAGGTTGTTCCACACCTGTTGTCACACCCTAATTCTGCACCATTCAGAACGGTGTGATGAACCGCTAATAAATCAACGGTTCAACCAGGATCTCTAATAGGCGGTATCCATTAAAAATAAAACCATGCACATCCACAACCATAATCAGAATAAATACACAATAGCGAAAGTCTTATAGTAAATGAACTAAGCATTCTAGCTGTAATAATCATAACTAAAATATCAAATTATTGTTGTATCAACTGAGACATAAATAAATAAAATACCAATTACATCCCTTTATAAATTCAAATAAAATCCTAATAGAATACGCATGAGTTGCACTCGCATAAGGGGTCATGTGCATCCTCTAAGTCTTCAGCTTCCATTTCAGCAACATGCGCATACACTAGAGCATTCATATAATCTGCAACTGTAGTACCTGCATCATCAACTAAAAATATTTGACGTCGAGAGGGTGAGCACACATCATGGCTCAGTGAGCAAACAAAATAATGCAACAAACAAACATATGCATGCATTCAATTCATATCTTTGATCTGGTAAATAAGTTTGCAATGTGCTATAGAAAGGATAGGTGGTCAAAGATCACGTTTATTGACGCCGCACCTCTATACACGAGTGTGTGAAGTCGCCCAAAGATAACGTTTATTGTCGACTCACATGCACCCAATCATGGACAATATACACACAAAGGTCACGTTTATTGTTGTACCCGTTGCCCATACCAACACGTAAGCCCCTGCTGGCGAGGGCTCGCAAACTGGGCTCGCAACTAACCAATCCTAATGCCAATCAGTGTATCCAAGGCCTCACCCCAGCATCCCTCAATACGTCCATAGAGATAGGGCTAAGGCCCCCCGGCAGAGTCAGAGACTACACGGTCCGAGACCACCTCCCCTCATACCCTACGACGTAATAGTTCTGCTAAGGTAATGACGATACGACGATGTCAGTGGACAAGACTTGAGTGAGTTAGAGATAGAGCTAGAGTGCTGAGGCCCCGCCTATGACACCTCCCCCTGATACTCGCTCGCATCATATACATCCACATGCCTATTCCTATCATCATCTTCATCATCATGTTATAAACAATAAATAAATATGCATGAACAGTAATAATAGAAATAAAAATTCCCATGGCAAAAATCGATATGGGTTAGCTTTGGCAACCTACTGGCTGTGCATGGCCGCGGCTGGCTGACCCTTGGCGGCTGGCCTGCTGAGCCTAGCGAGGCCGGCAGTCTGCGACGGCTGACCCCTTCTGCCTGCGGGCTGCCCTTATGCCTACAGGCTGGCGGTTGCGTGCTTGCTGGCCTGCTGGGCTGTGGGCCGGTAGCCATGCGGGTGCACATCTGCACTGTAGGCCTGTGGGCTGCTGCATGTACTCGGCAATGGCTGATGGTCGGCCAAAACAATAGAAAATAAAATTTTATTTTATTCATTAAAAAATCGATTCTTAACGTATCAGATCGGTCAATGGGTGGTTGAAACTCTGCTCTGATACCATAATGTAAGAAAACTACAATCCATATGTATGTCTATGCGGAATAAGATTCGACATACCCGTAGTGTAGGGATCTGTTCCAGCCGGTGTCCGTCCAATCGATTTTGTCTTCTAATGTACTTTGATATGCCCTGCTCCACAAACAAAAGAGAAGAGAGAAGAGAATGATTTTTATGCACTGACTGTATTCCCAGACAGAGAACGTGATGGAGTTCTCAAATTTTTCTATCAGTGTGCACATGACCCTACCCATTAGTATTTATAGACCAACCATCTCCTTCCATCAAGGATGGACGATGATCTGGGTGTCACATGTCACAGGATCCTAATGCTAATCATCCAACTTAGGTAGGGCCAGATGGGCATGTGGGCCACCCAATTTACAGAAAAGCTTCTTGTAATTCTATAGGAATATTCAACATGTTTAACATGGAACCAAATCTTCTCCTCCCCGCCTCCCAGGCTCCCATCCCATCCAGCCATTGGAGTATGTTGGAGTTCGAACCAGCTCACACTCCAATGGTTGGATGGGGTGGGAGCCGGGAAGGAGAGGAGGAGAGATTTGGACTCGTCTAACATATAGTGCCTACTCGCTCTGCTGATAATGACATTTATGAATATGTACGGGAAGCGTGTGTGGCGGGGGCTTTTGCGTTGGGTCCTTGATATTCTCGGATCCGCATCTGTCCTCCCTGGTTCGGGAGGGCGGGCCACGTGACTCTCGAAACACCCGAGACCCATGTCCGAGCCGACACCCAGCCGACAAGCCGAGTCGACAGGGGTTGTCGGCTCAAACGTGGGTCTCGGATTCAACCGAGAGCCACGTGGCAGCCATCCGAGATAGGTTGCCGCGTCCTCCCAGAATCACTGGGAGGAGACGATGTGCATCCTATATTCTCAGACAATCTACACTGCGGTTTTGTTCCTTCATGCTTAGATACAGAAACCCCCACATATGTTATAAATTATATTTTAATATTAAGAACCGGGTCTTGTCTTTCTTATAATGTAAAAACATTGTATAAATATGTTTTACAAGATTTCTGATGAAGTAGCCAAATCTGGCTGAAACAACTGCTTTTTTTTATTTTATTTATTTATTTATTTATTTTATTTTATTTTTTTGTTGTGGGTGTGTTGTAAGTAGATATTTATTAAACAGCCAAAAAAAAGAACACAAAAGACGAAGGGCCTTGCTATAGATTGGGGTCCTCTCCCAGGAAGGCTTATATATGGTACTGATTCATAATTCTTGGGTTGAATTCAAGATTGTCATGGCAGCAAGGTGATCTAAGGTGGTGGAGGGTCTACAAACATCCAAGGCGTTTAGGCGACGCCTTGACAACCTTGGCTGAATTTCATTCCTTGATGTGTAACCTAGCGAATGCATCTTTTATCTTCTTCTTCTTTTTTTTTCCTGTAGGATGGGGATCCTGTGGTGGCTCATTTTGACTACCATAAGCACCCCATTACATCAATTGAATGGAGTCCACACGAACCCCCAACTTTGGCAGTCTTTGATGAATCTGGGGTCACAAGAATTTTGCTTGTGAGATAATATTTAAGGGGCCGGGAGAGGTTCTCTGCTCCAAAGGAGCAGAAAAATCAAGGGATGGGATTACAAGAGTAATCCCATAATTCAATTTAAATGTCAAGAATGTAGTTCTTTTGCATGGCCGACATAGTTTAAATTTGGCTCATTTACTTTTTATCGCGTAGAAGCATAATGTGGTTATTCCAATTATTGAATAAATGGGTATCACATGGATTTACCACATAACAAACCAAAGCCGATCACATACCCTATCATACCATGCACCTTTTTTTTTTTTTTGGAATGCACCCACTCAATTGGGGTTCTTATAATTTTATTTTGTTATTTTACCTTCGGGTTGAAATTTGACATATGAACAATGAACCTTGAGATCCACTTTTCCACATATTTGGATCCTTCCAGCCCACCACATGGCCAGCACATGTAAAGAGAAGTAGTAGGTTAGGGGTATCAATTTCAAACCCACTTCAGTCACTTCAGTAGTCTGACCAGGCCAACTCAGTGAAGTCTGAGACTGGATTGATTCGATTATTAAATGTGTCAGGCTTAAGCCTAGTACAATTATAAACCGGATGTTTACAGTCCAAGGATGTAATCCGATCGAATCCACCAATAAATCAAATTGAATCCTTTTTTTTTTGTGTGGCTAATGATGGGTATCCAGACCTTTGGCATGACTAATCCTGCGGGTTCATCCTGACCCTACAACTGCATGGACCGGGTTATTCTAGAGTTGAATGAGAACCATTCCACCTACACTCATAGCAAGAAAGAAAAAGCATTTAACACCCCCTATGTGAGTGGCCCCAAAACAGTAAGAGAAGTCGAATTCAGTACCTTCCGCTTCCTTAGGAAGGAGACTCCTTGCCAACTGATAAGTCGGATCTTAATTTAAATCAAACAAAAAACAATCCTAAAGCTAAAAACCTAAAAGAAAAAGAAAAAATCTCACTTTCTTTCATTCTTTTTTTGGTATAATGGAGATCTATTGATTAAACTGAAATCGGGTTATAACCTGAGCTTCAGAAACACATAATATTTAAAGCCATGGAATGGAAATTGGTCAAAAAATCTTCCCCAAATTAGACTTGGCCTTCCCAACCAATATATGAGCCAAATAATTGGCTTCCCTCAAAATAAAAGACAATTTACAATTAAGTCCTTGACAGAGAAAATGAACAATATCCTTCTTGGTAGGTTGAACAACAACTTCACACTGAACAGAAGGTTCAGTAATAATTTGGACCAGTTGTTTGCAATCACTTTCAAACTCAATATTGTGAAAGGCTTTCCCGTATGCCAACTAAAGAGCCAACCAAGTAACCAAAGCTTCTCCCTAGC
This sequence comes from Protea cynaroides, assembly GCA_028583415.1. Taxonomy (NCBI): domain Eukaryota; kingdom Viridiplantae; phylum Streptophyta; class Magnoliopsida; order Proteales; family Proteaceae; genus Protea; species Protea cynaroides. The sequence continues at coordinate 112,838,993 of CM053276.1, forward strand.
CGGAGAGCCAAAGAGCAGCAAATCAACTAAAAACAGGCATAAATCAAGTTTGCATTTGAGTCCCAAACAATAACACCCACACCTCTAGAAGATGATTGAGAATCAAATGCTCCATCAATGTTAACTTTATACCAATCTTTTTGTGGAGGAATCCATTCAGAATCCTTGCAATTAGAATCCAAATCTATGGAGCAAAGTCATTGAATCTAAGGATGGGTAGAAGCAAATTCCTGAAAAGCATACTTCGCTTACAAATGACAATCAGAGGATCAGCCTGAATACCTTGAAAGCATGATTCATTCCTGTCCTTCCACAGTTGCTAAAGAATAAAAGTGGCCAAAGACCATGCCCTTCTGGCCCCATTTCGATGATCATCAAAAAGAGTATTCCATTGATTCAATCATTTAGAGAACTTAATTTGAGGATTATCAGAAACTTTGTAACATAAAAGATGAACCAAACCATACCAACTTTGCAATGGGGCAAAATAACAGAATGTGTTCAATAGACTCCATTGTAGCACCACAACGTTGACAACCATCATCAATTGGGATTTTGAGTTGAACCAAAGCTGCACCAAACGCCACACCATTAGCACATGCTCTCCAAAGAAACTCTTTGATTTTAGGAGAGAGAGATGACCATATCCGCTTCCAAACCACTTTAGGAACCAAACTCCAATAAGAGGTTTTAGAGGAAGAAGCCTTGATTTGATCCTTATCATCAAAAAAATTAGAAATCAAATGATAGGTGGATTTCACGGAAAAGTTACCATACCTATCAGCATTCCAAAGAAGTTTACTCTCAATAGGGCATTTTGTTGGGTTTCCTCCTCACACCCATGTGGGTGGAGGGACCCACATCTTTTTTTTTCGAAAAGATCTTTCTTTTTTTGGCAGTATAGAAACCGCTTCTTCCTATTCCTAATTAAAAAGTGTAGAAAAGTATATTACAGAGTAAGTTTGAGACTATTACAAAATTACAAGGAAAAGAAAATATATATTAATATTTATTTAAGTCAGAACACTTACAAAAATTATGAAGTAATATCAACAATATGGATAGAGCTGAGTCGTGCCACCGGTCACTATCCTTAAGATTAATTCACCCCTTATGTGCAAAGAGTTCCCGTGAGATTAATCCCCAAGATAAAACAGCCCCGAAGTCGAAGCTTCTTCTACTTAGGTTGCACTCCAACAAGTGGTTTTCGTTAGAATTCCGACAGCTACAATCAACACTTGAAGAGAAACCGATTGTTTTTGATAAGTATGAAAATCAGAATAAGGCTGGAGGAGGGAGAGAGAGAGAGAGATAGAGTTGTGTACGGATACACTGTTGTTGTTGTAACCTTATGCTAATGGACTCTTTCCATATTAATAGAAAAGAAGTCCCAAATCAAAGGGTACGACGAAAAATTGTATCCATCCAATGGGTTATGATGAAAGGGTGCGTCAGTAGAATAGGAGGTCCAGATTTAATCTTTCCAACGATCATAAAGATCAATGGTTGAGATTAAACTAATTTGAATTCATATCTATTCAAATACGTCATGTCTCTATGTATTCAAATACGTAGAAACATATCCTTTCAAAAAAATAAGCCAACGGATAAACCCGCACCCGCGCCCACGCCCTGCCCGGCTCGGCGCGCGCGTGTGTGAAAAGAACCCCGGACCCCCCGGACCCTTCCCTCTAGAGGCATCCTTTCATTTAAGGGCTCAAGATGTTATAGGTCACACAATATATATATATACCTCCTCAATTTTTCTTCTCGAAGCAATATGGGACTAAAACAAGTCCTACAAGCTATGCCAACCAAAAAATACAAGTGGGAAAATTTCCTTCCAAAACCAAAATCAGAAAAGTAGAGTCAAAATTTTGAATCTTTTTGTTATTTTTGTTTTAAAACTTTAAAAACCCAACAAAAAGCCTTTTGCAAAAGATAATAAATAATATATATATATATATATATATATATATATATATATATATATATCCGTACCTTCTTAAGAAGTTTGAGGTGTGTACGAAGGTGTTCCTGTTTTCTAGACAAAAACAGAGATTCGTGAGTTCCTAGTTAGGCTTCAGAAATCTAGAACGAAGTTACGAGTTTCTTCTTTATTCTTTTGTCATTGTAAGGGATTAAGAAGAGAAAGGAGAGATAGAGAGAAGCTATTATCTCTTGTACGTGCGGCGTGACGGCATTCTTCCTATTCGGGAAGAGAGAAAGGTGATCATTCTTCTCAGTATTTATTACGTCGGCATCGAGGTGAGAGTATTCTTATCATCATTGTATTACCCAATAGTGGGTTATTTCTATTGGAGATTGAAAACCTCTAACTGTGACTAGAGAATATTGTATTGTGTACCCACTATTATTATAGTGAAGGTTTACCTAGACTAGGTCATGTGATTTTTTCCCTTTCACCTTGAAAGAGTTTTCCACGTGAAAATTGGTGTGTTCTCTTATGGTTTGATTATCTCTATTTATTTTCGTTACTATATATCTATGCATATTTTTGTGATTGGATATTCCATTGGTTTGCATACAAGAGGAAAAAGTACTCTTATGTTTTTCTTAACACATTTTTCATCATAATCTATTGCGAAAAGAATCTTTCAAGAATATCTACATTCCAAACTCTATTTGATTGATCAATTAAATCAGCCACCAAAGAAATCTCACAATCAATAGTTTTGAATGTAGAAAGTTGAGAGACTCGAATAGAAGGTAACCAATTATCCTCCTATATACGAATCTTATCACCTATACCAATTTGCCACCAAAGATCATTGAAAAGGAAAAAACGCCCATCAATCATGATATGCCAGGCCCATATGGGTATACTACCCAACTTAGCATATAAGAAATCCTTTGTAAGAAAGTAAATATTTTTGAAAAACATTGCACTTCACTTTCTTTCATTCTACCCTAAAAGAAAAGGCTACCATCTATTATGCCCCCACCAATGGAGGTACATGGCTTTAAGTAATCAGAATTAGGTTGGTGGGATTAATTATCAGTTTCATAACTAATTGATTCCCTGATCTCATCCAATTTAAATATTATTATATACGATTTTATTCCCATGTTTTTTTTATATTATTATTATTTTTTTTGGTAAACATTCCCGTGTTTTTTTTTTTTGGGTAAATAACATTCCCGTGTTATTTACCCATTGGATCCCTATATTTGTTTCAATCTGTATGAAATCGATTTTGGACATGTCCATACATGTTATGTCCAAGTCCGCGTCCAACTGTCCGATACCCGATTTAGAATCTCTAGCACTCACTTTTTATTATATTTTTTAATATGAATATATGTTAAATAATTATTGCGCCAAAATTTTTTTAATACTTGTTATATCGATAATACTTATAATTTTTACAAAAACCCTAGAAGAGATTGAAGGGTGCAGATCCAGTACCCCTCCATACGACCCACATCAAGTTCGTGGTAAAAGCAGGGTTTTAACTTCACGGTGTCGCCGAAATCTGCCACCGCTATCACTATTCTCAACTGAGCTCTGAGAATAGAACTGAGCGGTGCAGCTTCAAAGAGGTATGCAATCTCTGTTTGGTAGTGATGATGGGGTTAGAGATGGATGAAGGGTTTGTTTTCTATTTTCTTCGTTTTTCTGGAATATGATTTTTTTAGTTGTCTGATTGAATCGGATCGTGTTGCAAGAAATCTGAGATTTGGCACACTTGCAAGTGGGTCGGACATATCTTCAGAGGTTTGGCCTACGTCTTCTAGCTTACTAGTCTTCAAAAGAGTTAGCTACCTTGTGTGGTATTAGCCTATTAGGGCGTGGATGTCATTTTTGGATGGACAGGGTTCTACTTTCTATTCTATGTATCATGAAATGAAATGTCTTTTTTTTTTTTTTTTTTTTTTTTTGTTTCTGTTGCTGGAAAAAAAGGGGGGAGATCTCGTCAAATTTAATATTCTTCTTGTTTGATATCACCCATATGGTACTTTGGTTCTGAACCCTTTCATCTGTTAGTTCTAAAATTTGAACTCCTTACCTGGGCCATTTTTGGAGCTGAGACACTGACAAAGACATCTTCTTTTCCTTCCTAATGCATTCTAATTCACATGTAAGGATCAGTATCATTACGCTTAGATGACTTTGTCTTGACTCTTTATATACCTGAGGATTACAAGTCAATGAAATGGCAACCATAAGCCTTTAATTCATGCTGCCACTAAATTTTCATGCCTGTTTATCAGCAATGTTACCTTAAAACAAATTTACACTCCTAATGATTTTTCCCTTCAATAGGAAGATTATTTATACAGCTTACTAAATGAAGACATCTTGAGTAATAGACTACTGGAAAGTTGCATTACCCATCAAGACCCGCAGGTCATAGATATATATGAAAATCAGATTGTAACTTGCATGAAACATGAAATTATTATAACTGAAAAGAACTAGTTTGGTTTTATGCTATGAAGATCCATGATAGAATCTATTTATTTAGGAGATTCATGGAAAAATTTAGAGATTGTAAGAAGGATCTTCAAATGGTCTTTATTGACCTAGAAAAAACTTATGATAGAGTCCCAAGAGAGTTAATTTGGCAAGTACTAGAGAAGAGAAGTGTTTTAATTAATATGTGGACATAGGTAAAGATATGTATTATAGTGTGGTGATTAGTGTTAGAATCGTTGGGTGGTTAAAGCATAGTTATAAATCTCGGCGAGATCTCGAAGATCTCGAGGAGCTCGAGACGAGATCTCGCCTCGATACAGTGTCTCGACCATCTTGACTAGTTCTCGAGCATTTCTCGACATTTTCGAATATTTCTCGACATTTTCGACCATTTCTCGACATTTTCGATCATTTCTCGACATTTTCGATCATTTCTCGACATTTTCGACCAGTTCTCGACCATTTTTCGACTAATTCTTGATTGGTCTCGACATAATGCATGAATTATGATTGTATAGTCTACTTGACTACTATGGGTTTTTTTTACTATGAGAATTAACTAATTAAGTGTTATTATGTTTATTCTTCTCCTAATATATCATTTTACTGGCTCATTTGGTCTTCTGTGATCTTCTAGTAGTGTTACATTATGTAGAATAACAAATATTATCCTAGGTTTACATTTGAATTTCAAGCTGACACTGCCAAACATGGGTGTAAACCCAAACAACCACCATATGTGATTATTTATACAATTTTATGGTTTAAATATGTTTATATATGCTAAAATAGGGTTCCCCCAGAGTATCAAGCTTTAAAATGGTCATTTAGGGTCGAAATACACATTTTAAGCCTTCACGGCTTTTGTGCAATGTCTCGCCGAGATCTCGACCGAGATTTCCGAGATCTCGGTTTCTCAGAGGGTCGAGACACCCTCGAGAATCGAGATTTCGAACTATGGGTCGAAGTAGTGAAATCTCAATTATAATTGATTTACGTCCAAATCAGCTTTAGGCCCTTATTTGTTTACGCTTATCATGGATGATTTTTTACTAGAGACATTCAAGACGAGGTTTCTTGGTTTATGTTTTTGCTGATGATATTATTTTGGTGGATGCAATGGTGTCACAAAAAGGCAACCCAAGGCATTGAAGGGTTGTTGGACACCCAAGGCGCCACCTAGGTCCCCAAGGCACTCTATTTTCCTAGGCATTTGGATGCCTAGATAGCACCTAGGAGATGCCTTGACACCCTTGGGTGGACGAGACAAACACATATTAAAGAAAAGGTGCAGTTATGGAGAGCATCCTTGGAATTAAAAGGTTTTAAGATAAGTAGAATGAAGATGGAGTATATTGTTTGTAACTTTAGTCACATGAGGGCGGATAATGAGGTGGGGAAAATTGATGAGAGGGAGATACCATAAACCGATTATTGGGTATCAAGACTCAATCATAATAAAGAAGGTGATATAGAGGATGATGTTTCTCGGATAATTAAATAGGATGTATCAAGTGGAGAGGTGAGTTCGCAGTGTTGTGTGATCGACACATTCCTTTAAAACTCAAAGAAATTTTTTTTATAGGACAGTCATTCGATCGGCTATGATGTATGGTGCAAATGTTAGGCATTTAAGAAGTATCATATAGATAAACTTAGTGCAACTATGCAACTGAGATGAGGATGTTGAGATGTATGTGTGGCAAAACTAGGAGGAATAAGGTGAGCAATGATCATATTAGAGTTTATTTAGGAGTAGTGTTGGTACATGATAAGCTACGAGAAAGTTCTTTGAGGTTGACATGGCCATGTTCAACAGAGGCCTTTAGAATTTTCAATATGGAGAAGTGATTTGATTCAAATCGAAGGAACTAAAAGAGTCAAGGGTAGACCTAAAATGACTCTAGGTGAGGTGGTGAGGTAAGACATGCATAACTTAGGCCTTGTTTCATGTATAACTTCGAACAGAGCTGATTGGAAGACAATGATCCATATAACCGACTTCATTTAGTTGGAATAAGGTTTTGTTGTTGATGTTGTTGTTGAATGATTCTTTCCCTTATGAAAATGAACGAAGTGAAAAACTTAATTTGATAATTCTCAAGTGGTATCCTTGGGAAGTTCATGTTAGATAGAACAATCTATGGCACATGCCAATTCCTTAATTTTCACTTTTCTTATTTAGTTTTATTCATAATATATAATGAATGGTAGTTCTCTATGTTTCTATTCCGTACATCCCTAACTGGTGAAATTCTGGATTTGCTAATTGTTGGTATTTGATTTCTGCTTCTTGGTCCAGCATCATGAACAATAGATCTGATCTGTAGTTGTCTATTGCTAGAAACCTAGTAATCTAATTCCCAAGAAAACCTTTAGACCAAGAACAGTTGGGTGGTATAGTGAAAAGCAACTTCCAATAGTCGCTCCGAAGGGCATTCTTCCGGTTCAATCCATATCTCTTCCCCTGCTTTGCCTGCCTGCTGCTCTGCTCTCTCTTCGAATGGATTGGATCCACTGCCCCTCCAATAGAAGCTGAAGATGCGGGCTTAGAGCAAAAACCCTGCTTTTTAATATCCCCCCAGGTCGGTTATCCTATTATCACCTTGGGTGAGCAGTTATTTCTAATAAAGATTCACTATTCATCTTGTGGTATGTATGATGTGATTAAGTATTTAGCTACCATATTGTGTCTATTTCAGCTGAGAGATTTTCTTTTGATAAATTTGTATTCTAAACGTTGTTCTTGTGTTTGTTGAATGATGTGCTGCATATTGAATACGTCTTAAACACATGCCGTTTCGTTACTATGTCTGTTTTTTTTTGCATTCTTATACATATTATTGCAATCGATGCCGGAGTAGTACCCATAAGTATCTGTACCCCTTTTTTTATTTTCGTCCTTAGCCGTATTGACTATGGGTTGAACCTTAATATTCTAGATAGAAAAAGCCCCAAGGAGAGTTGAACTCATGACCTCTTTGATGTGTTGGTTTTTACCAACTGAGCTATTCCCCCTTGGTGTTGGTTGAACCTTATTTTTATTTGGTCTATTGGGAATGAAAGAGAAAAGAAAGAAAGATTCCACAATAGTTTTTACGCTTAGTGCTTAGAAAAGGAATGTGGAAGAGAGAAGAAAAATGACTATGAAGATATTGTTGATTGGGTTCTCATATTTCTGAGAAACAGTGGAGAGTGCTTGCGGAGCATAGCTAGTGAGAATTGTGTATTTCATCAGACCTTCCCTAAGCCTAGGATAGTTGAGACTTCCAATAACAGAAAAATTCTCTGTTTGAACTTTGAACTCCAAATGAACAGTTCTTGTTAAGGCTAATTGTTGAGAGGTACCTACCCCTTTTTTTTCACTACTGAGAGTACGTATGGTTACATACGAGTTGGTAAAGGATTAAAGCTTTAGGATGTGGAGAGGGTTGAGTGTTAGGAAAAGAGGCACCATGTGTAGCTGAAGTTTGATGAGGAAGCATTATTACCATTTGGTATTTGGGGACAAAAAAATCATTGATTGATTTTTTATGCTTTTTTTTCTTTCTAGAAAACACTGTCGGCATGATGTCAACTTCTAACCTTTTCAATTACCTACTAAAGGAAAACTCTGATGGTCGCTTTTGCTCCTGTAATGACTAAAGGCTCTTGTAATATCATGCTCTGTGGTCATTTCTTCTCCTCCTATCATTCGTCATTTTGCATGCATCCAATTCATGATTAAAATTTTCTTGCATCTCCTTGAGTTTTCTATGCTTATTGTAGGCCATGATTCTGTGTTGTAGGATAAGCCATAATGGCAGGGAGAAATCGTATGCCTCGACATCCTTTGGATGATGGGCGGCGTGGATTCCCTCCTGAAGGCCCTTTTCTGCGGGGCCCGTTGCCTCCACCTCATCCTGTTCTACTGGAGGAAGAACTTGAAATGCAGCATATCGAAATGCGTAGGCTTTTGGCTGATAATCGAAGGCTAGCTGAAGATCGTATTGTCCTGCAGCGGGAGCTAGGTCTTGCAAAAGAAGAACTGCATCGCATGAATATCACCATTGCGGATATTCATGCAGAGAGAGAAGCTCATTCTAGAGGGCTTATTGAGAAGGGATTGAAACTGGAAGCTGATCTACGAGCGGCTGAGCCTTTAAAAAACGAGGTTGTACAATTGCGTATGCAAGTTCAGAAGCTGGATGCCTCAAAGAAGGATCTGGATGTACAAGTTCAGAACCTCACAAAAGACTTAGCAAGGTTACAAGCTGATAATCAACAGATTCCCAATTTGAGGCAAGAGATTGATATGCTGCACCAGGAGCTTATGCATGCTAGGTTTGTGCTCTAATGTTATGATAACTTATAATATTGCACTTTAGAAGCCTGCTTTTGTTATTGATCGTTTTGTTGCGGCTCACTAGATAGGTTGTGTAGTTTGAAATTCAAATTCTAATAGAAGGATTTATTTTCCAGAACTGCTCTTGAGTATGAGAAGAAGGCAAATATTGAGTTGATGGAACATAGGCAGTCAATGGAGAAGAATTTAGTCTCCATGGCACGGGAAGTTGAAAAGCTTCATGCAGAACTTGCAAGTGTCGATGGAAGACCATGGGCTGCTGGTACGTTCTTACTTATCATAGTTTTAGAATTTGATATCATCTTCCAATTGCCCAGCCTGTATTGGAGTCCAGAATAACTATCATTATTATTTGGATCACTCCAATAGACAATCCTTGATCAGTATCAGTCTGATCCATTCTTTGATGCTGATCTTTAAATCCTTGATCCTGACCTTTGTGTTCTGGAGGAAATTAGGTGCCAGTTTTGATCTTGAATTGAACTGTAATGTGATTTTTGTTTTGAAAATAGAAAGATAACATGATACCTATAGAGATATTGCTTGCTCGGTTATGGTTGGATTTAAGATTCTGAGTGATGCTTCAACAGAATTCTTTTGATATTTCCTGCAATGGACATGGGTGGAAGTAGTCCTCAGTTTTGTTGGTGTGATTGTCCTCTGTTTGTTTACGTTGGCTCGAGACATTTGCTGCCAAATAATTGGATGTCGAATGAACCTCTTCTTTAACTACACCGGATGTAAACCTGTACAGGCACCTGATTACATCTTATGCCATTGGAATTTTCTTTTGGATTTTGATTTCTTTCTTTGTGAGGGCATTATTTCACCGACTTGGGTTAGCTGGAAACCTTTTGCTGCACCAAATGCCTCTGCCTTATGGATCCTCTTGTTGCATCAGTTATTTTGTTAAATCATACCAAAAAAAAAAAAATGTGTTCCTGCATAATTTGCTGCCTACTGATGTGTGTCAAAAATGTCTTTCCTGCTTGTGGATGTCATGTGGCAAATAGCAGATAGCATAATTGCCATTTTGTAATTTTTGAGTCGTTGTTGTACCTTGATTATTATTCTGTGGATGTATGGTAGCTAAAGGTGGAGCTTACGGTATTAAACTCAACAGTCCGGATGGAAGTTTGCCTTCTGCTTATGGGAGTGGATATGGGGTTCATCTGGTATGGATGCTTATCTACCTTGAAAACTCTTTGAACTTCTCTTTCTGTTCTCAAACTCCTAATGGGTAATATGTTACATATTTTTTCAATTGATCGCATGCTCTATTTTTGCAGGGTGTTGCTGACAAGGGTTCTTTTTATGGCACTGGCTCTGGTTCATGGGGCCTTGAGAATTCCCGCCATGCACGTCGCTGAGATCAGGATATCTTTCATATGAAGTTGAAAAAGAGCATCTGCTATTTCGTTGCTTTCCTGTTCTCCAGTTCTTGAAGGTCTAGAAGTGTTATGTTCATCAATAGGTGCATGTCGCATCAGTTATCCATTAAGAGAATGTTGTTAGTAAATCAGAAACTATGCTTAAATAGTAGCTGTAATGTGCTGTTGGTTTCTTGGCTAAAGAATGGTACTGTGGAGTTCAAAGTAGGGTATTCTGACTGAAGTTCTGCTCTAGGAGAGTAGTTCTTTCTTGGGCATACTACCATCTGGATTATCATCTTCTTTATTTATGTTACTTAAATAGTGCATTTCTTTTTCTTTTTTCTTTCCAGTGAGAAGATTCTTTTTAAAGTAGATTCTATATTTTATGGAGTTTTGAATTCTGATTATCCTTTTTCTTAATTTGTACTCACATCACATTTGTTTGTTTCGGATGGTATGAAGTATTGCATATGTTTTTACACATAAAGAGGGTCTTCAAGTGCCGAGGACAAAGCTTATATTGATGAATGTGGCTGTTGTTGATTATTTGGATATATCTTTTTATGACTATCACTGGTTAATATGATTCGGTATGATTGATTATCCGAGCCTTTGAAGTATGGGGTAAGGGTCAGTGAATTGCCCCTTATTGGAGTTCTTGCATAAGAGTTGCTTTTTGATAATCATTGCTTTTGTGTGGCATCAGAAAAATAAGGAGGGGAATTGGTGCTGGGCTGTTGAAGTAGTCTTATGTATTGAATAATGGACCACCTTACAGTCTCCTGCAATTTTTTTTGCTTCTACAATGATCCCAATTTGTATGGACGAGGATGTGCTGATCTTAAGTGTTAAATTTTAAGTTTCTTGAGGATTTGATTGTTGTTAACTTGGAAAGAAGAAGTTTTGATGTCAATTTGGAAACTTTTATAGCTATTTCTATGACTCTGGTTTTGATACTGTAAACTTAAGTTGCTCTTTGGCAAGTGTAGCCGTGAAAAAATGCTGACAATATGCATGGATATGCCAAGATCTGAGCTTACAAATATATGGATTGGAGCAAGACAAGTTTTGGCTTTGGTTAGAATTTGATTTTGGTGTTGTCCATTGGAGAGTGGATTTGAGGTCCTTTGTTAGTTCTTAGTTGTCTCATTATAGAAGTGAGAATAATTAACTGTTGATGTTGAAAGGGCATTTGTGATCACTTAAGCGTCAATTTGCTCTTTGTTTTTGGTATTGTCCATTAAAGAGTGGATTTGAGGCTCTCTGTTAATTGTTAGTTGTCTCATTATAGAAGGGGGAATAATTAACTTTTGATGTTGAAAGGACATACAAGATGACCTAGACTTGATTGGCTACGTATTGAGCAGGGCAATATTTATGACTGACTGATATTAAGGGTTTTTGTGGAGCTTAATCATTGTCATGGTTTCGAGATTGTTGGTATCACGGTGCTTTGAGTTTGGATTTGGGCATCCAAGAATTGCTGGATAAATCTGGATTTAATCCCCTAGACATTCCCTCAAAATTTTCTGATTCAGTTAATGGTTCATATTCTGTAGGTTTCACGTCTTGTTCCATATATATTGTTAATTTGGTTTTTACTTCTTCTCTACTACATTCACTGCTTGACATAGTCCAGCCGCCTTCAAAATGCACAAGTTCTTCCTGCATGAGTCGAGGGAATCTTGAATATCCGGAGAGTGGGCATGCCACGTGACAATGGATTGAAGTATTTCTGGTTTGAAGTCTGTGCTTCGTAGGCAAGTATTCTCTCATTGCTATACACCAATCGCTTCACGTTTTCTTTTTAAGCTAGTTTTATCTGTGGTTTGTTTATATTCTCTTCCATCATGATATCCATATCTAGTGATGTTTCTATTGTCAATTATGTAAAACAATTTTCTCTATAGGTTCAGTTGCAACTGGATTGTGTAGTGGTTCTTGCTGCAGTCTGGATTAGGTTTACATTTTGAGCCTTGGAGGATGTATGAGTACATTGTCTGAGTGGCACCAGTAGAAGTTTGAAATACCAATTTGGCTGCTTAAATTCTTACCACATGTTTCAAATTTGTGGTCCAATTGTTCAGCTGAACCTCTTCACCTCTTGTTGAATGTAGAAGTCTGAAGAGTGAACTTGGGTTTTGAGTAGCTAGATATCCTAGACAGAGAACAGATGGTAAGCACAACCTAAAAGATGATATTGCCCACAGGTTAAGGACACGATGGATAAAGTGGCTTTGTAGCTTTGTAGTTATGTGCATTCAACACATCTATAAAGCTGACAGAAGATTATAAATGGCTATACAACTAGATGTTTTGTAATAGTAAGATAGGGTATCAAGAAATAGACCATAAAAATTACTGTAGCTCGGATGAGGCTGTTGAATGAGTGGTATGTTCTAGAAGGATGGAACAAAAAATAGCTGTTTGTTGGAATTTAGAGATTATGCCGGTTGGGTACAAGACAAAGGATAATCACAATATAATGATTTGTTCTTTCTGACAAGTACTGGCGTCGGCAGTGGAGACCATAGGAATGGGATGATAAAAGTCCAGTTTTTGCCAGAGTGTAATAAGCAGTAAGAGACAACTGTTGAGTGGTCTCGCGGACCTAGTGCCGAATCTCATAGATCTGGGCATAACTGCCAGGCGGAGCATAGGTCTGTTGCATGGCCTCCCATAATTCCTTGGCACAGTTAAGAAGAACAAAGCTAGGACTGATGGTGGGTTACACGTAGTTGAGAATGACAGACATAATAAGAGCATCATTAGCCAACCAAGGACCAGCGGTAGCATCGTCCGCAGGCTTGGGTGTAGTACCATCAAGATAGCCCAAAAAAGTGTTGCCATGAATAGTAAGACATGCACTAGACCAAGTGGGATAGTTCAGGCCATTCAACTTGATAGGACCGGGCTGGAGAGAGAGAGATGATGGCTAGGGGTACCAAAACGACTCGCCATATGGCCCTCGCCACTGCCAGTGGAGGCATCACTAGTGGCACTCTCCGCCATAGGGTCGTTGAACAAAGAAATAAAACAGAATGGCTACCAGAGCATAAGGGCGGAGTCCATCAGCGGTGCTGACGGAAGGAGTTCACAGAAGGGAGAAGTGGTAGTGGCGGTAGCTGGCGGGGCACGATAGGGGCACAACGAGAGTAGGTGGCACGAGGGAGTCATGGTAGCCACTGGCATCGACAGGGTCGCGGCGAGTGGTGGCAGCGACGGGAGGTCACAGCGAGGGATACGTTGACGGGGTTACAGCCAGATAGGCAGCGATAGAGGGTCGCAGAGAGAGGGGGTCGCTGGTGATGGTGACTACAGAGGAGCGCGGCAGCAGGTGGTGGCAGCGATGGGGCAGTGGGTAGCAGGGATGGTGGCGTCCATGAGGAACGTGCGGTGAGGATGGATGGTGATGGTTGGGTTAGGGAAACATGATACTTTAATATACCATGTTAGATCAGAGAGGTCGGGGCCTAAAGCGGCGGTGGGAGAAACCCTACTGGCTGTGGAAAAATAATAAAAAAACACTTTAGGGTGTTTGGCTCTGATACCAAGTTGAGAAGTAGAGAATGAGAGAATGAATTGACTTGTCTATAATGACAGATGCCCCTTTATTTTATAGAGATTACACTCTTGATTGATTAGGTAAGTAAGGTGTCTATGACTCATCATCATTATCTATAACGACTAGGCATAATTATCTTAACAGAAGGCTATATGAGGAATCAGGGAAAGCCATGTTGCCAGAATCACTGGATTGACATAAGCAGGAAGACCTGAACTTGTGACTTTACTGATGTGCTGACCACCCGTGCACTCACAGAGAGCTATATATCTCTATGTTACAGTGGGGAGCAGATGAAATGATTAGTAGTAGGGCAGCTTTTCTTTAAATGGCTGGAATGTGATGTCTTAACTTTGGAGGTCAGAGTCGTTGGGATTGTAAATGAATTGTAGTCTTTCTTGAATGTTCTGTGGAAAACATCAATTGCCCCCAAGGGGGAGGGGGGAGGGGGGGGGGGGGGGGGGGTTAGATTCATGAAAAAAAAGAAGAAAGGGGGCATCCCAGTGCACGAGGCTCCCACTGCTGCAAGGTCTGGGGAGGGCAGAATGTACGCAGTTTTACCCCCACAATGTGGAGAGGCTGTTTCCAAGATTCGAACCCATGACCACCAGGTTGCAATATGACAACCTTACCGTCATACCAATGCTCGCCCTCTAACCTAAATTTAGGTTCTGACCTCTATATGGGTCTGAGGGGTATTTTGACAGCCATTTGACATGATTTATTGATCTAATATTTGTCTCAGCTTAGTGCCTCCCTCCTTAACACACAAACCCCTTTTATTTCTTTGTAATTAGGGTATGGGTTTTTCTGGGACATGTTTTTCAGCACACTGAGTTTTTTGTTATCGGGGGTATATGTATGCCGTTGGAGGATGAAACTATTAGACTCTTCTCTTCTGTTTTGACCAACCAGGGAACCATCTCGCCATGAGAGACACAAGTTGAAATGGAGTCCTGCTGTCCTGACTCCTATTATCTTCGTCTGTTCTTGCCTTCTTGGTTTACTCACTCTTTGGCATTGCTATTTCTGCTATTTTTGCTATTTTGATTGGGCATAGTAATTTTCAGTTTGAAATTTCTATTGTGAAACCAATGTTGCTGCATACAGGCTTCTGAAAGTGGCTGCATCTGCTCCTAGTTGTTGTTGTCCTCGTTCTTGCTGTATTACACTTGTTTATGTCTTGTACGTCTGATCCTAGTTGTTCTGTTAACTGTAGTGACCTTTTAATGGGGTGTTCTTGATGCTGTGTTTGGAGGACTGTCGCTTCTTTTTTACTTTATTAATAAATATCATTTTTGTCCCACGTCAAAAAGGGTGCTACTAGTTACATTGTAGAAAGCTATTTCTCTGACCTTGTTGTGCCGAGCTGTTTACCATTGGATTTTGCAACTGTATCTCAGAAATACATGAGCCAATTGTGAAACAGCATTACGTCATGGTCTTTTAAATTAATGTGTCAATGACTTTCTATATACTATAGTGTCTTAACAACTATATTTTTTTTTAATCTTACATTTACTGTTACCGCTCTGATTTCCTTATCTTGTTTTATGCAGATGGAAGGCTGCTGCTCCCCACTCACCACCTATTTCTATGGTGAAAATTGCATGAGGTATAACCCTGCTTAGCTGTCAATATATGGAAAAGGGAAGCATCTTATTCACTGTCTAATAGTTTTACTTACATGAGGCATCTTAAGAGACAGTGGACCTAGATAATATCCTGACAACTGCACCTGGTTAATCAATATTGGTTACTTTCTCGGATTATAGATGTGTTCAAACTCTTATCTGTGCCTCAGTGAGAACAGATGTTGATATTGAAGATACAGGTCGTGCATTAGCGAGTGGACTCATGTACTGAGTCTCTATAATTTAAGATGACTGATGCTTATCTCCTGCGAATTTGCAGGCTTGATGCATGCATCTCTTGAAGTTCTGTTTCCTTGAGAAAATGAGCATGGCCCAACTGAATCTGTCTCAATCCATGTGTGCCATGACCTCTATCGTGATGAATGCATGGTTCATTACAACCGTTTGGGAATGTCTGTCTTTTAAATCATGAACCCATTCCACAATTTGATTCGAGTGCTTTTAGTGTTTAGATTGTAAAATCAACTTAATTCTGGATGTACGTAGTTATATTTGCCACCCTTGGAATATAGGTCCATATTTGAATGAACATAGGCGGTTCAGAAGGAATTTTTTCCCCATTTTCCTTCGGGTGGTTAAGACTTCATAAAAGGCTGCAACCAGAAAGTGCTTATCCACAGATGAGTTTCATTCTCGTTTGATAGAAAATCTTCAATATGAAAAATTATTCATAGTAATTAATAGTGGATTTCTTTTGGTGTTGGGTTCTTGAGTCGATCTGGTTTATGTTAGTCCAATCCCAGAAATTTCAGGATTTGTATTCGTAAGTAATAGTGCTTGGTATCCCTTATCTATCTTGATGTTTCTTTCATAAATATTTAGTAATTTTATATTTCATTTATTTAATATATTAGTCATAAATAAATAAACATTTTACGTTTGAATTTAATAAAAATAGTTTAAAATTCAAATTTCAAAAGGATAAAAAGTCAAATTTTCAATTTAAGAATAAAAATTAGATTTTTTTTATTGTGAGACAATTTTCAATTTTCAAATGTTAATTTTTTTTCAATATAAAAATTTTATAAATCTTATTAAAATAAAACATCATTAAAAACTAACAGTCCATCAAAATAATATTTTGTTTTCATATTTAAAAAATTATTTTCATTTGAATGATTTTAAACACCATTTGCATACTTTGAAAAAGGTTTGATTGGGTGTAATTTTTTTAATATAATTTGGATTCAAGCAATGTCAGATTTGTTTGAGAACTAATGTAATCAGTTTTGTAATAAATCTAAGATTGTTTGAATTTGAATTATATTGAAGGAATTATGTTTTAGTTAAATCTTGTTCGGAGTATGCGAATGTTGTTTAAAATCATCTTAATGAAAATAATTTTTTGAATATCAAAATAAAATATTATTTTAGTGGATTCGTGATTTTTTTTATCATGTTTTACTTAATAAGATTTATGGAATTTTTAGATTGGAGAAAAAAATCAGTATTTAAAAGTTGAAAATCGTTGATCGAAAATTCAGTTTTTGTTTTTAACTAGAAAGTTGATTTTTTATTCTTTTAAAATTTGAATTTTAGACTATTTTTATTGGATTCAAATGAGAGTATTTGTTTATTTATGAATAATATCTTAAATAAATAAAATATAAAAGTTAATAAACATTTATTTGAATGATATTAGTCATAAATAAGTGTTGTCTAGTGTATATTGTTCTTCCCATGCATAGCTCATTGTTTTGTACTACTTTGACTTCTAAGGTTAGAGTATATTAAGTTTTGACCGAAACATAATTGAAATAGTGATTTCGGATTGAAATTTGGGATTTTTTTGGTTTCGACTCTACATTTCGTTTCGGATGCAAAATTGAAACATTTTAGCCAAAATTCAGAACTTTGTCTGTAATGTGACAAATCTATGTGACAAATCCAAATTGTAATAGCTTTTTATTCTTAGGACATTGGGTTCATTTGAAATCGTTCAATTGGAGAACCATTTACAATCTTCATCTTTGTAATTTAAGACATCTACTTCACCTAGAGTGAGAATGATGCATCAAGATTAACCCTCTACTTTTGCTCCTGGATGAGATAAGAATTCAAATTGGTTGAAACTAGTATTATTAGTAGTATATTTTTCTTTTCCCTTTTTTTTTTTTTTTTTTTTTTGGACTTCCTCTTTCTGGTTGGGGGCCCCCCCCCCTGGGAAATTGTTTGCTGACATGTTTTCTTTTAATTAGATGGTAGGGAGATTATTGTCTTAGTATGTAGCTCAGTCTTGGACTTCCTGGCTTTGTGGTCAGTAGGAATGGACTGGTTTCATTCAGACATGGTCATCCCTGAAAATGGAAGCGTTTTCACACATTCAGCAAAATACAAATGGAGAACATGGTGAGAAGTTTGGTAGGATGAAAAGCGTGCTAATATCATGCAATTGCATGAATCATGATCCGTCATCGTCCACATACAATCTTTCTAGTGAGTTTCTCTTTTTACTGTGGAAAAGAAATCTCTTGAATTCTCCATAATGGTGATTGGCACATCACACAGGCTGTGGTAGATATTAGTTCAACTGTTTATAAATATTTATTTAATAAAAAATATATTTTTCTTAAAGTTAAAACTCAAGGCTAACTTAGAAAAGAGAAATTTTTTTTGAAAGAAGGGAAATGGAGAAAGAAAACCACTGAAAATTCATAGTCTTGTCGTATTCATTTGAATGTGGTGTTTCTCTTTTCAATTGATTTTTTATGTGCAAATTCATAGTGACTTCCTCTTCCTCTTGGATGTCATTCATGTCTTTGGTTTTTGTGTACACATTGGTGGTTACTTTTCACACGGATATTTTAAATAAAATACGTATTATATGTTTAGGATCCAGATCCTCTGTTTCAAGAGAATCTGGAGGAGAGGTGGCGTCTTCATTGGATGGACGATTCATTCGAGCCCTCCATCCGAGCTGATACCCCCTTGTCGGTTTAGTTTATGTTGCTCTGTGTAGGCTCGGATGGAGGGTTCGGACTCAGGTGTTGTCCATCCAATAAGGGCGTCACTTCTCCTCTAGATTTTCTTGGAGGACAGGATTTGAATATTATATATTTATTAGGAAAATTTTTATCTACACCCCATTAAGGATTGGAAACCTCATCTACCCTCACAAGATTGAAAAATCCTCAGCCACACTTTACTAAATGATGGAATTGTTGAAATATAGTTTTACCTTTAATATTAAAAATTAAAAAAGTATGTTAGAATGACTAATTTGACATTTCTAATGGAACTTATATTTTATCTCTCTCTTTTTCACTCTCACCCAAGCCTTAACCCTAGTCCCCTCTGCGTTGTCGTCCACGGTGGCGTCCCATCTCCGGCCTCCTATCTCCGGCATCCCATCACCGGCAAGGAGATTGGTGGAATAAGCCATGATGGAGGGTATCATTCATGTTCTTTTACTAAATGCTGGCAAAAGATTAACAACTAAGATAGTAGAATCAGATTGAATAAAACAAAAAATCTAAATTCAACAAATAAGAAATCCAGAGCATTATTAACCAAAAAGAAAAGAATTACAATTCAATACTCAAAACGACATTTAGGTATTCGATAATTCCATTAATCCAGCAACAACTCTAATATGAATTTAAAAGTTGAGATAGTTACCATTGCATACCCAACCGTCGACGATTCTTTAATATAATTACTTTTAATTATGCTACTGATTTATTTTCGATTGGATATTTGCAGAAGAAATTAAGCATTCTAGTACGTTCTCTCGTGTTCTACAAATACATACCTAAGTTGCAAATTCAAGTTGAGAAGCTAATACATAGGAAATAAGAAATCTTAGCAAGTCTTCACAAGCAAGATGATCAAACCCGGCTTGATAATCATTCTTCGATTCTAGGTTTTTTTTTCCTATTCGATTTCTTCTTTTATTTTTCTTCTGCTCTTCTACCTTTTCTTCTATTTTGATTTTTCTCCGTCTAACCCAGACGGTACCTATTTGTTGCATCATAGGCAAGGTCTAGAGGAGACAAAATCATGGCTGCCATGGTTTTTTTCTTTTAAAAAGAGAACAGAAGGATCAAGTCACAAACACGGGGGTCATTAAGATGTAAAAGTAAATCATAAAACGGAATCTTTTTCTTCTAAAAGATTCCCAACCGCAGACGATTCTGAGGTTTTTAGTTTTTCAAGGATTACTTTCTCTGAAATTGTATCAGCAACATAAAAAAGAACAAAACGCAAGCATTCGATCAGATTTTCGAGTTCAATTGCTACTACCTCAATCCGATGTCTTCAGACAAAAACCAGAAACCACATGCTTCTGCTCGAGATTTTCGAGTTTGCTTCTGAAATTTAAATCTGAAGTTTGAAAAATAAAAATTAACAAGAGGATGTACTTCCTCAGAATATGAACCTCAAGTCCTCTTGAAACTTCTCTTCTAAATAAAAATCGATAGGTTTCTCAATTTAAAAGGACCGGAAACCTAGACCTCTGTAACACTTTTGTTCTTGGTAACTAATGTGAAGTTCGTGCAGTCTTGCAATCTGCAAATATTCTTTGTACGAACACAGAAAATTAGTTAAGAAATCTCAAGATCGATGAAACTACAGTCGCCGGTGAAGTAGAAGAAGCTACAGACGTTACAAAGGATTCAAGGAGGATGAAGTCCGTCGTCGTCGAACAAAGGATTCGAGGAAGATGAAGACTGTTGCCGTCGTGAACAGAGAATTCGTGCTTTGGGATTCGAGGAAGATGAAGACTGCAGTTGTGAACAGAGAATTCGTGCTTTGGGGGTAGGGTAACAAATGAATAAAAGGGTATTTTGGTCTTTTAATAGACTTAAAAGGGTATTATTGTCTATTAAAACTTTCAACGCATCTGACGTCAAGTAATGGGAATCTTTTAATGGAGTGAACTTTGTTGAATAAAGGAACAAAGTTTTTGAAAAGTAGATGAGGTTTTTGTAATCTTGTGAGAGTAGATGAGGTTTCCAATACTTAATGGGGTGTAGATGAAAATTTTCCTATTTATAATACTTTTGACGTTGAAATAAAATTTTTTTATTCCATCAATTACTTTTTGAGGCTTATTCAATGTACGAGGCTTTTACTAGTGTAGGATATGAGGAGGGGTTAATGCATGTAACCTTACCTTTCAATGGCCATAATTTTTAATAATAAAAATTAAACCTTTATGTTATGCGGAATTAAAAATCAGGCCATTTTAGAGGGTTCAGTGACAAAACATTTTTATTCATAATGAGACAAAATAAACGAAATACCCACAATTTTACATCTTTGTAATGATACCAATTGAAAGGATACAATTCATCTATTACATTTTTTTATTACAAACACAACGAAATAAGATGTTAATTCAAAGGATATGATTCAACTTTCGTGTTTTAGAACATTTAATTTTGATCAAACTGTTCATTTAGGATTGTAAATCATAACAAATATGATACTACAATATAATTTAAGATTAGATATTCATACTTTAGAAAATTCTAATTAGTATGACACTTTAATCATCATGTTTTAGGCTTTGTAAATTTTTTATTTCGATCATAACCGTTAATCTAGCATTTTAAAGCATGGCAAATATGATGATACGGTCTGAAGTAAGATAAGGCTTTTAAAAGATTTAAAAGAGAAGGACAGTTTGAACGACATCTATATATATATATATATATATCGGTGTCTTTAGAATAATATAACATTTTCTTTTAATCACCTTTTGTCATATGCCTAAAAAAAAATTAAGTCAAGGATAATATAGGTTTTTTACAAACTTTTTGATAGTGTCCGGTCATTATGCATTAAACGATTGCATGTTTATTGCCCGTAGTCTCAGATTGTTTTATCTTAGAGCCAGTTTTGTAATTCAATTCCTGAGGAAGCAAATAATGATACAAATGAAGGGTCAATTCATCTCTGAATTACTTCTCATTCTCCTACCAAATATACACCAACAGACAACATGTAAATGGTCCTCATAAGAAGTCATACTCTCATTTTACTACAAAACTCCCCACATAGCTGCTCTCTCTCCCCTCATGCCCCTTGCAACTCCTCATGGTCCTAGCCCCTATAAATCTTATCTGCCCTTTTTTTTTTTTTGGATAGGTACCATGATCCAGAGTTTAAATCAGATAATCCAGAATATAATTTATCTGATATAAATAAATATCCAACTAATGATAAAAAAAAAATTAAAATTAATACTTAAAGGTTCTTGAAACTTCAACAAGTTCTAAAGAATTAGAAAAAGAGAATCATAAGATTAAGATAATTGAGAGATGTGGATTGAAAACAATCGTATCAGTCCAGGGGAGAAGGTATGGGTTACCCAAGTCAGGGATGTAAATAGATAATCGAAAATTCAAATTTATTTTGCACATGTATCCGTTTAGAGGTATCCACATCTGATCAAAAGTATTTAGGTTCAATCACATCCGAATCTTTATTCGACCCATTTACATCTTGTTGATGCTAGGTTTAGTGCCGAGGTCTTTGGATGCTGAGTAGACATGCAAACGAAAAGACAGGGTAAGGGAAGTCGGGCTTAGAATCATAGGGTCATTCCGATGTTAAGTCAAGAATCTATCAAACAAATAATAAGGTCGGGAGGCCGACCTAGTAAATAAAGTGAAAAGGGTGTAAGAGAGGGATTTCGAGTCCGAGGTATTAGAGTGGTAGGTGAAACAGTAAAAAATATTGAAAGTGAAGTGACATGACTTTGATATTTGGGTCTATTTATAAGGATTGGTGAGATGGTGTTGGCAGTGGGATCCGCACGCCTTAGGAGTACAATGCAATTTTCGGATGGACAATTTTACCCCTGACTTAAGCTAGTAATGGCGAATGTGCCTCCGAGAGTGATTTTATGGTATCAAGACGATTCTACCCTCATATTTGTGAGTGCTTTTGGAGGTTTCTAAGGCCTTGTTTGATAACACTCCTACTCTAGGATTTCATCTCCCTGTGAGCAATTTTGAGAACTGAATCCCGTCTGGTGTCTGGTCCAATTTCAAGCTCCCAGGGAGTGAACCGAACTCTTTTTTACCTTGGAGCCCAAATTTGAGAGCTAAAAAAATTAGCTTTCATTGCTCCAAAGCAAATGAAAATGGAGCTAAAAAGAGAGAATCAGGCTAAAACGAAGGCTTCACGGCTACCACCCGCTGCCACCACCACCACCAGATTTGGAATTGATTCTAGATTCATTTTTATTGAACGAGATTCTATTCTCAATAAGTTATAGAATCAGATCTAGAACAACATTATCAAACCGAATTTTACTCTAAAAAAACTGATTCCAGAACAAAAAAACAATAAAATTACTCCATAGCAAAATCAATGGATCAGGAACAAGAGTGTTAATAAAACATGGCCTAAATGTCGCGCTTCCATTAGCTCTCCGATATTTGTGCCTAACATATTTATATCTATATTTATAGAGATAACACCTCAAATGAATTAATGAGGATAAATCGTACTCACCTCCCCTATACTTAACTCTAATTATACGTACCTCTCCTTGTGGTTTAAAAATTACATGAACCTCCCTTATTTTAAGAATGAGATTATACTCAACTCCATTCCATTTACTGTGAAACGGTAATTACAAACATCACTTGGCCATATTAACTTAAATGGCGAAATTACTCTTTAATAGTAGTGAAGATCCAATTTTACCCCTCTCAAATATTAACCTAAATGAGTCATTTTATTATCTAATTGTTAATACCACATGTGCTGATCGAAAGTGCATGTAATTAAGATTAAGTAGAAAGAGGTGAGTGTAATTTAACCATTAATGAATTATGAAATGGAGATGCAACTCAATCACCACTCTCTCTTTGAGAGAGAAGAGAGTATCTTTGAACATGGAAAATCCGGACCAACATTCCTCACTATTTTTTCCCCCTTTCTCTGGGTGGGTAGAAACATCCATCATTATTCAAACTATACTCCAATTAATATATTATTCATTATTGGGACGAAGTGACTGGATCGTTGAGATTTTCAGATCTTCAAATGGGACAAAACTGGAGATCCGATTCAGCCGCCTCCGTCTTCACCGCCGTGAGGTTCGTGGCCTTTTTATGGTAGGTATCACACTGTCGTTCGATCCCTCTCTCATTTTTTTTATATTCCATTTTCATGCTTTTACATTTAAATCAATAACCAATCAAACAAACATAATTCCTAACGTCCATTTGAGTGGGAACCACATTAGCATCCTTTATGTTCTTCTGTTTTCTGTGCCCTAGGTTAGTTTCTGTAATTTGGCCGGAAACATCAGCCGGAGCAGCACCGAAACCCGGCACGGGAAGTCTGAAAGTACCAAACCATATTAATTTTCAATTTCATGGTTGATATTCCCAGAAGCTACAAGATAGTGAATAATTCTAACTTCTAACTTCGTATCTCAGGCTGAATTCTAATCCAAACCCTAGAAAGAGATCTTTTTGACATTTCAAACATGATCACGAATGGGTGAATGACACAAGAAGAAGGGAAGTGAACGTAACAAAACGTGGTCTTTAATTTGTAAGGTGGTGGACAACGATAAGCAAGGTGTGAATTCAAGTCCGCCAACGAGGAAATCTCCTCTTTCTTGATCTCCTCCTCTGTAAACTAATCTGGGACGCAAATTTGAGATTTTTTTACTTCTTTGATAAATAAAAATAAAAATGAACTGGGAGGAGAGGAGATAGAGAGATAGAGATAGAGAGATAGAGAGATAAAGAGATTTTGGTCCATTGAAACTTCATCCATCAAGCAGCGACGCCTTCCATTCATTTGGGTTTTTTTGGAAGATTTCGAAATCTCAAGAAAGATAGGGTTTTCAGATTGTGCTTCGAGAGACTGACACAGGAGCTCGAGGAAGACAAAAAAATTGCCACCTCGGTCTGACTGTTGAATCTATATAGAATGGGCGCCGGTGCGCAGTTTCTTTAACCTGCGCCCACCCTCTCACCCACCCATACCCAATTACCAACCCTCCACCACCAAATCCACAGATTGCGACATTGCGACAGGATCGGTAAACTGGATCTGTCCATCCATGGAAATTTATTATTATTATTTTTATTTATTTATTCTTTCAAAGAAGGGGATCTCTCTCTCTCTCTCTTCTGTAAAAAAACCTGGAAAAAAAAAACTGAAAAAAAGCCTCAACCACCCACTCACCTCTGATTCATGGAATAAAATGCTGAGAAAATAGATCCTCTCTGTCACTCCTCACCTCTCTTCTCTCCTCCTTTTGGAGGTTCTGTATCTTCTTCGTACCTTTGGTACTAAAGTTTTTTTTTTGGGCTCCGACGTCCAATAATAATACATGGAGCGCGCTCGGCGATTAGCAAACCGGGCAATCCTGAGACGCTTGGTTTCCGATTCCAAGCATCCGCAGCGCGAAACCTCTTCTTCGCATACATCACCAGCGTTATTCCATCCTTCCAGGTATGTCTCCTCGCTCTCTCCCTCCGTATTCCCGTCAGGAGCTTCTTCCGGATCCGATTACCACTCCCGAAGAAATGCACATGCCAGCATTGGTTTCAGTCTTGGATCTCAGACACGTTCTATCTCCCTTGAATCCTTGAAACCAAGCGATACATTCCCCCGTCGTCACAACTCGGCAACCCCGGAGGAGCAGACCGTGATCGCGGAATCCTGTGGTCACTCCTCCCTTGATTCCCTCATCGATGCCACCGTCCCTAAGGCCATCCGGATCGAACCCATGAAGCTTCCCAAGTTCGACGAGGGGTTAACCGAGAGCCAAATGCTCGAGCACATGAAGAAACTTGCATCCCATAACAAACTCTTCAAGTCCTTCATTGGGATGGGCTACTACAACACCTCCGTCCCAGCTGTTATCCTGAGGAACATCATGGAGAACCCAGGTTGGTATACCCAGTACACTCCTTACCAGGCTGAGATTGCTCAGGGTCGCCTCGAGTCCCTCCTGAACTTCCAGACCGTGATTACCGACCTCACCGGCCTTCCCATGTCCAATGCTTCCCTACTCGACGAGGGAACCGCCGCGGCGGAGGCTATGTCCATGTGTAATAACATCCAGAAAGGAAAGAAGAAAACTTTCCTTATCGCCAGCAACTGCCACCCTCAAACCATCGATATCTGTAAGACTAGAGCTGATGGCTTCGATCTCAAGGTGGTCACCGCCGACCTCAAGGATTTCGACTATAAGTCTGGAGATGTCTGCGGGGTTCTTGTGCAGTATCCGGGCACTGAGGGCGAGATTCTGGATTACGGGGAGTTCATTAAGAATGCTCACGCAAATGGGGTAAAAGTTGTGATGGCGAGCGATCTCCTGGCGCTGACCATATTGAAGCCTCCTGGTGAATTTGGGGCTGATATTGTCGTTGGCTCTGCTCAGAGGTTTGGTGTCCCAATGGGCTATGGAGGTCCTCATGCTGCATTCTTGGCCACCTCTCAGGAGTACAAGAGGATGATGCCTGGTAGAATCATCGGTGTCAGTGTCGATTCGTCCGGAAAGCCTGCTCTGCGTATGGCGATGCAGACCAGAGAACAGCATATCCGTAGGGACAAGGCCACCAGCAACATCTGCACAGCCCAGGTCTTATTTTCCCTAAAAATTATTGTGTCGCTGCACTCTAGTATGAGTTCGGATGTGGGCAGTGTTTCTTTCTGAACGTTTAACCTGTTTTTCATGTGTAGGCGTTGCTTGCAAACATGGCTGCTATGTATGCGGTCTACCATGGACCTGAGGGTCTAAAAACGATTGCCCAACGTGTTCACGGTCTTGCTGGGACTTTCGCACATGGGCTTAAAACACTTGGGACAGTGGACGTTCAAGGGCTTCCCTTCTTTGACACTGTAAAGGTTAAGTGTCCTGATGCTCTTGCCATTGCTGATGCTGCTTGCAAGAAGGAAATGAATCTGAGGATTGTGGATTCAAACACGGTTAAGTATTATTCTTTCTGTTGCTGCTGATTGATGGATGTTGATACCATGCATTGCTATCTGATTCCGATTTGTTGAACTTCCAGATAACTGTGGCCTTTGATGAAACCACGACCCTAGAAGATGTGGATAAACTGTTTTCAGTCTTTTCATGCGGCAAACCTGTCAGTATCTGTATCCCTATGACACGCTGGTGAATTTCAGTTCCAGGAACGTGCATCTTTTGACACCGGATGTAATTTTATTCTCGTTTTACTCTCAGGTGCCCTTCACTGCTGCATCTCTGGCATCAGAAGTTCAGACTGCAATCCCACCTCAGCTCACAAGAGAGAGCCCATACTTGACCCACCCAATCTTCAACATGTAAATCCTTTCCCTGCGAGCTTAGTACGGTGATCGTTACCAGTTAATAAGCAATTCTCACTATTTTTTCTTATTTCAGGTACCATACTGAGCATGAACTCCTCAGATACCTTCACAGATTACAGTCTAAAGATCTCTCACTTTGCCACAGCATGATTCCCCTGGGATCATGTACAATGAAATTGAATGCAACAGTAGAGATGATGCCGGTGACATGGCCTAACTTTGCAGACATGCACCCCTTTGCCCCTGTCGAGCAAGCTATGGGTTATCAGGTAGTTAAAAAAACTTCATCAGCCCAGGCCTCCCTGATTTTGTATTTGGTTTTTGCATGGGAGCAGTTTTGAGTTAGCATAGGTAGCCCTTGACTTGTGGTTCATTGCTTCCCTGTTTTTGCAGGAAATGTTCAAAGATTTAGGTGAACTATTGTGCACCATCACTGGATTTGACTCATTCTCATTGCAGCCCAATGCTGGTGCTGCTGGCGAGTATGCTGGGCTGATGGTTATCCGTGCTTATCATCTGGTATGGTGAACCAGACTCATTTTTCATTAGTTGTTTGTTCCTCTGAGGCAGCAATATTTCCTTCAAGTTGGCAAAATTCACCATTGAACTGCTCAGGATGAGTTACTTGTTATAATAAATAATGTAGGCAAGAGGAGACCATCACCGTGATGTTTGCATTATACCCGTTTCGGCACATGGAACTAATCCTGCAAGTGCAGCCATGTGTGGAATGAAAATTATTACTGTTGGAACTGATGCTAAGGGAAACATCAACATCGAAGAGTTAAGGAAGGCTGCTGAAGCAAATAGAGACAAACTATCTGCTCTTATGGTAAGGATGTTTTGCATTCTATAATGGTACTGGACTTTTCGTTGAATGAAAAATTAAACTGACATTCCATGTGCAATAAGATGTATCTTTTAGATGTGATAATTGATTTGACTGAATATGCAGGTCACCTATCCTTCCACTCATGGAGTTTATGAAGAAGGCATTGATGTGATATGCAAGATAATCCATGACAATGGTGGTCAAGTTTACATGGATGGGGCTAACATGAATGCACAGGTTTAGTTCTCTCTTTTCTTCTACCATCTTTTGCTCTTATTGCAGGCCGAAGATGCACTTCGCTTATGTCTGTACATGCTGCGTAATTTGCTTGGCTACTTTTGATTGTGATCTTTCAAGAATGTAAAACTAAAATACATGATGGTTTAGACAAATTTTCCTCATTGTTGAAATATTTGTTCTTTCATATTGTTTTTTTGTGCTTGGGGTCTAAGTCTCTAAGATATTGAACTAGATAAGCTAGAGTAAATGACGTCTGACAATCCATGATAAAAATAATGTCTTACAATCCATGATAAAATTGAAATGTGAAAACACACATGCAGCTATTGATTTGGAATCTTGGAACTATAGATAATTGGTGGTTCTGTTGGAAAGATCCTTCAATGGGATGTCGGATGCCATTTAACTACCAGAAAACCTATTTCCATATACATTGAGAAATGTGTTTTGCCCTTCCTGTTTCCTTATGGGTTTGTTTCCTTACTATTAAATTTCAGGATTATGCTTCTGTGCCTCGTATCATTTTTCACCATCTTTTGATCTTTCTCCATTATTGCAGCCATGCTATTATCTTATGTTGCCTTTGGTTGTTTTATCTCATGATGTCGGAAAGAGAAATTCGAAATCTAGAGATGTGATTGTTTGGTGCAGTAGTAGAATAAATACTAGGGAAAAGATAAAGTTCTTTTGAGAAAGTTTGTACCTAGTTTTAGTCTCACCCATTACATATTCACATAGGAGAACACAAGGAAAAGAAACTTGAGGGAAAATGGGTCATACCTTGTTTCTCCTCTCTCAAGTTGCGAAATAACTAACTAAAATCCATGGACAACCAAACAATGACGATGATTTTTGAGCTTGGACCCATATTTCTGGGGTAACATTTGATAGCCATCTCAATTCTTGGGCTGCTGATAACCAGAATTTTCTATTACTACCCAACCTGATTCCAGAATGCCTGGCATTGTTGATTTGGACCATTTCTACAACTGATTATTAATCAGGATGAGTTTGATTTGCTTGTGCTTTTGGGTTTGGTTGCTCCGATCTCTTGTTCTAAGCCAAGCAGTTGCTAGGTCTCCTTGCTTCCATATTGTCTCTAATCTGGTAGACAACATGTGCTTTCAATTAAATTAATGCAAGATAATCATATGATCTGGTGCTTTATATGTAATTTCTCATCCTACAGAATGTATGTTTTTTGTGGGATGGATGAAGCTGTGATACGAAGTGACTGCTCACTGGAAAACTATGAGAAATCTGGCCAATAGATCCAACTTCAGCTAGGGTCCAGATCAGTTTCTGATCTATTTTGGTCCAACTTTAAACCCGTATTGATTGCTTTAATAAGTATGCAGTCCTGAGTCAGATTTTCCCCCCCTTTCTGTTAATCCTGATTACTTTGTTTCTTTTCTGGAAGAGTGGTAATTGGTTCAAATCTTATTTTGATGAGGATCTCTCTCATGGCAGGTGGGTCTCACAAGCCCAGGTTGGATTGGAGCAGATGTTTGCCATCTCAATCTTCATAAAACATTTTGCATCCCACATGGTGGAGGTGGTCCTGGCATGGGACCTATAGGTGTGAAAAAGCACTTGGCGCCATTCCTGCCGTCACATCCTGTGGTAAGACCTTTTTGGAGCAAATCCAGTGCTGTGTGTTTCCTTTTGTTTGCTAAATTAATCATTTAAATGATTGAAAAAATAATAACTTGACTTTAAATGAAATTTCAAGGTGTTTTGTACATAAAAACAGGGATCTAATATGCTTGTTTGGA